>JBCAUA010034181.1:0-12197 GCA_038406235.1 Peronia verruculata | reverse complement strand
TCTATCTATCTATCTATCTATCTATCTATCTATCTATCTATCTATCTATCTATCTATCTATCTGCCTGTCTGTCTATTTATCTACCTATCTATCTATCTATCATTCTGTTTGTCTTTCTGTCTGTCTGTCTTCCCTGTTCTTGTGACAAAATCAAGAGCGTCTTGACTTTATCTTGACTTTTACGATGGCAGATACTCCACAAATGCTCTGAAACAGCTGACATAAACGAGAATTTAACTCTTTCGAGGAGGTGCAAGTTCATTTTAGAGCACTTGGTGAAGGGTTACGCTGATATTCTGCATGATAGTCTATTTTGCTCAAAATAGTCATCCAACGTCTATCCCTGGCAGTGGTGCTCAAGATATCCCTACAATAGGTGATACATATAATCAAAAATTTCATGCATCATTTGCCAGTAGCAGGTCAAATAGTGATGGTCTGCCACTGCATTTCAGCAACCAGAGGGAGCCAAATCCTGGTTGACAGTAAGCCACACCATCTGTTGGATGACCATGGGTCAAAGACGTTAAAATATACATTGTATATATCCCCTTTTTAAACTTTGTTGACACTCAGAAATGGCAGAACTTTCAGGAGGAAAGAAACGCAAAGCCGACTTTCTTTTTTTTGTTGTTGTTGTTGTTAGGAAAAGCTCTATTTTTGATTGTTTTAAATTTAATTCTTTTTAGGTCTCCAGATGGTATTTTGTTTCTTTAATTTAAATTAAGTTTGTTACCATTTCATGGTGTATATTTTAAAATTCGAGATACTGTATTTTTGTGAACATAAAATACATGTATTGTTCATGAAGGTGGTGGTGGTGATAAGGATGAGGATGACGATGAGGATGATGATATCTGATAAAGGATCCTGTTGTTGGAAAGCTTAAGACACACTTGACATCAAATCTCTCTGAAATGAGGATTTCTTTAACTCTTCTGCGGCTATGCGGTTCAACTTTCATTTAGATATACATGTAGATCTCACCAAAAATGAATGCAAGGCATCAAGTTTGGTGCTTGAGGAAACAATGGGTAAGGGGAAATAACCATTATAATGTCAGATAATAGGTCATTCAAAATTAGTAGTGCCTATACGTATATTTAATTTTCTGGTCTTTTGTGAGATACAGATGAGTTGATCTTATTTCTACTCGCCCCACCGACATCGCCTCATTCATAGTCCACTGTGTCCGTTTCTTTTAGTCAACCTGACTGATCGCTGAATGCTGATATTAATGGAATCTGAACTTCTCAATTAGTGTTTTGAGATTTTATGTTCTGGACAAATACAAAGTTACACTTTATAGTTAGTTCATATGTCAAAAGTCTCAAAGATATCAGACTGATCTTCTCAAGTTCCAGTTCTAATATTTACAATAGCAATATGTGTCACATGGTTAATTCATTAATCAGGGCAAGCGAACACAAGTTACACTTAATAGTAAATCTAGATGTCTCACATTCCAGTTGCATTGTTTACAATAGCTATGTCAGTCATATAGTTAATTAAAGCAGGGCAAAGGTATCTCTAGAAGGGGAGAGAATGGCCATCAATCAATAAATCAATCACTTCAGTGCAAGTTTTCAGTAATGGAACAGTTCAAAAAGTGGTTCTCAAATTTTTCCACTCCCGACCCCTTATACAAAAGCTTGAAACCCATACAAATCCCTGCTGTCAGCAGCTTGATTTGCATTTTATATATTATTGTAGTAATATATTATATTAATTATACACGTATTCACACAGACACACACACACTCAAACAGACATGCAGACAGATATCCCACTGTCATGCTAAAGTTCACAATTACCCATACTAGCAAACGCCTGAACAGGGAGCTAGCCAATGGGCTAGCAGGATCTTGCAGTGGAGGGAGTGGGTTTACATTTTGGAGTACTGGATGGATGTGCAGTAAAAAGGGGGGGGGGGGCTAAAGTTCACAATTACCCTACTATCTAATAACATTGAATGGCAGTAAAACACTTTTTTCATTTCATTACTGAAACAAGAAACAAACAAACAAACAAAAACAAACAAGAGCATAAAAAAATGTAATGAAATGGACGAACTGAAATTACGTTTATCCCAAGCCACTTCTAATAAGGCTGCACGATCCCCATGAAACTCATCAGTTGGGAACCCCTGAGTTCAGAGGGTGATAGATAAGGATCTTATGAAGCTCAAATTGACTGTCTCAGCAAGATTCACATAATCACATCATTCACTTTGCCTCTCCATTCCTGTCTTCTTCTGGGATCTTAGTTTGATTTCGTGAAAAAAGAAGAATAATGTTTCATCCTTTCATATTTGTGTCTCTGCACGATGTCCTTGCAATAGCAAATAAAACAAGGATTCATTGAATTTATGCAGACAAACAAAACAAAATAATAAACAGATGAACATTAAAAAAAAAAAAAATTTGGGAAAGCCATGAATTCAATAGGCACCAAAAAAAAAAAAAAAGAAAATGTTTTCATAACAGACATTGTTGGCACATATTGAGTTTTCTTACCAATGTAGGAAGTTTGACATTTTTTCCCTTTTTTTTTTTTTTAAACCCTTTATCTTTCTGGCATCTGCTTCTCGCAATTTCTCTTCAATAGCAATGATCATTGTCTAAGTGCTCCTAATGATAAATGTTTCTTGGAGTTGATTGTCATTCTGGATACCTGGAAGTACCCAAACCACCAATGCTGAGCAGTCCGGAGATTGATGGGCACAAATGGATAGACGGATGGATGGATGGATAGATTAGATGGATGGCATTGATGGATTAATGGATGAATTGATCAATGGATGGATGAGTGGGTGAATGGATCGGTAAATGGATGGATGAATGAGGTGATGGATGGATGGATGTATGGATGGATGGATGCATGGATTATTGGATGTGCAGCCAACTGAGATGATGATGCTGAGATTTTTTTTTTGATTTTGAAACATTCATTTTTAAAAATTTTACTTTATGTTGTTCTTTTCTTTTTTGTTTTTTTATTCTTATTTATTTACATATTGATCCATTCATGTATTTTTTTTTCACATTTGTGGTTTACAAAAATATTTTAAAATCCACTTCATAGTGTTTGTATCTCCTCTGCAAAATGATGGCGACTCTGATAAAAAAGCAATCACGTTAAAACATCTGAGACTCATCCATTGCTTATTTCGTTCATGTTTGAGGTTTCTGTTAAAATTTGTAAGTATTAGTATCTGGATGAAGGTGTTCACTATTCTTCAAGACATTCCAGTCACATGATGATGATCAAAAATGATAATGTAAGTGAACTATTCAAAAGTGTTCCCAGAAAATAAATGAATAAATAAATAACATTAAATTTGAAAATTAAAAAAAAATACTAATAACTACACAACTACTAGCATGAAATACTGGTGCCATCTGTTTGGGCCTATTGGCCTAGCTAGACCTGGAGTCCATTTGGGCCTATTGATGCACCTCTTTCTCTCTGTCCGTACGTAAGAGAGTTATTGTATCCTTTAGTTATTTATGTAACGTGTCAGGGGCTACAGCCCCCTCCCCAACCTCCCCTCCCCCCAAAACTACAAACAGATGCTCCCATGTGCGACCCTATACAAAATTGTTTTGCCTTTACTATGCGGTGCAACTTTTTTGTTTGCCTATGCTTCCTCACTGCAATACTAGGCCCAGATAGACACTCCGTTAACTATTTTACCCACCTTGAGAAACACAATTTGGTATGTTTGACACACAGGATATGTAAATTAACACAGAAAATGAAAAACACAACCACAACGTTTTCATTTGATTGCAAATGGACATTAGCGTAAACTGTTTCAACAAGATGTAACTTGCTGACATGAAATCATAACACATGAAATCAGTATCAAAGAATAAAAAAAAAACATCATTAATTTTTTACACAATTTTTGTAATAAGCTCTGAATATAAAACTGCAGAAGAATACAGTGACAGAGACAGATCTCTCATATTATGAATCCAGCATAACCTGTATCATCGGTATTTGTTTGTTTGTTGTGTTGGAGTTTCACAGCACATCAGCAAAAATCATAGCTATAAAGTGTAGAAAACATAGTAGGAATATCATCAGTGTTGCCTGAAAATCAATTAACAGCACATTTCTAGATACATGTTTTGTTTTTCTCCAATCCATTTCGTCTACCTTTGTTGGAAAACTCTTCAATAAATTCTATATCACTGATTCACAATGATATTCCTAGTATTTGACCTCTCTTACACATACTATGACATCGATAATTACACGGCACAGTTTGAATCTGTATCTTTTTGTTTCTTTATTTTGTTGTTGTTGTTGTTTTGCTCCTACCGCTAATAATAAATATTCGAACACAGTTAAGTGCTCTTCTTGCGACACTGATGATAGGCTTTTCCTTTCATTTCTCATCATTCAATTTTTCATTGTCCATGATAGTTCTTTCCTAGAACTGCTCAATGTGACTGCAACATCTCCGACCATAAATCTTACTTACAGTAAACAGAGCATGTAAGTAAGCATTCACAAACAAATTTACTTACATCCACCAAAAAATGTTAATACAAGGTGGCCATATTTACACATACATGTCTATTTTCTACCGTTTGTTTCATGTTCTTGTTGCTGTCTCTCTTCATTCCCTTTTGAGAGCTTTTCTTCTTTCTTTCTCTCTATCTGTCCATCTCATACATTCACACTCTTTTCTACCTCTCTGAAATCAAACATGTAAATAAATAATCTATGCTGTACAAGTTGCTCAAGTGGAAGAAACAGAGTAAAATGTTTCAGGTAAAGATTTATTGGCATCAGCGGACAGTGTTGGCCACTCATACTTGACTGTGGTGAGAAAAATGTTTCAGCTGCAACTATATGGTGCTGAGATACTCACCCCACTCAAAGAGTTAAAATTCTGAGGATCCCACAGTCAGTACAATACACCCCAAATCCAATGAACCCGGACCCAAAGAATACCTTGCATTCAACGAACAGAGAAAAATCCCAGTTTTCTTCCTTCATTGACTTCATTAAATATCTTTTACTTAACGAACTAATCTGAGACCCACCCTCCGTTCCAACGAACCAGAAGTGTAGGCAAGGTCACAATAAACTGCATGTCTACTTAGAAATCTAGTTGAAATTCAAAATTCTAAAGGTCAGCTGTTGGCTGACAAGAAATCACTGTGTACTGTAGGCTATATTAGATCTATGCCATGTAATAGGGGTAGGGTGAGATGTGGACACACAGGGAGAAAACGGTGAACAAAGAGAGAGGGGAGGGGGAAGGGGTGGCAGCCGACATGTGGAAGAACATGGTACAATATCAAAAAGACAAAGCCGCCAGAACGTGGATAGTAAGTGGGTAAAGAGTGGCTGTAACTAATAGTAATAAATAGACAAGCAATGTGTCTGGTTGTAAGCACACAATCGAGCACCTCTGTCCACCCTTGCCCCTCCCTACCTCTGAATGAAAGCACAGATTTCATGTAAGGCTTGTAGGGCATGAGCGATTTTTCCATGCAGCTTTGTGTACTTTGTGAGCATGTCCATGCGGCTGGGTTATGTTTGCACCACCTGGGCTGTTGGAATCGGACAAGATTGAAAACACAGATCCTTGCAGAAGTTTGGTTTTTTAAAAAAAAAAAAGGGGGAGGTAATCATGTAGTAATTTGACTTTGTTTGGTTACTTCCCTTGGGAGGTTCATGTCCTTGGCTCCAACAAACCTTTCATCGGACCAACTTTTAAAAATGACCGAACTAGTTCGTTGAGTCTGAGGTCTACTGTAATATCTGATTACCTTGACAAAGCCCTCACTGACACCCAACTGATTTCAACTGGAGATTACACAGTGCCAAGCACTATTGCTTCTCTTTTCCTGACAAAACAACAGTTGAGTAAACAGCGTAAAGAGGAAAAAAAAATCACTTTACTTCATGTCATTCCACAAACTTAACATCTTAAAATTGAATAACCACCACTACAGGAGGTTGAAAAGCTTAAAAAAACCATAACCATAAAAACTGAATAAAATATGACTACAACAACAATAAGAAAACAATCTCTTTACATCCCAACATCTCTGGGAAATTTTACATGGTATGCGTACATTATTATTTTTCAAGCAAAGAGGTTAAAAAATGATTTTTTCACTCTTGATACTGCTTGCTCAACACCGTTTCTGCCTGACAAAGGGAGGTAATGAGGCTGGTCATAAAGGTCTCCCATCAGCCGCATGACATATATGTATATATATGAGTAAAATGAGCACACTCTCAAGGTCACCACATTTTAAGGACAAAATCATTCAAACTGCCTCTATTATATCATAAAAAAAAAGAGTAACTTAGTGACATATAACGAACATAAAATCTTAATGAATAAAATAGCTTCATCCATAAATGGCAGTTCTGCCATGCCACTCAAATCAGAGATTGAGCATTCACTGTACATAATAAAAATATTTAGTTCACCGCTGTAGCTAGGATAAACTTTGAAGAGTTTTCATATACACATATACACATCCATCCATCCACTCATGCATATGTATGCACCCGCAAATATTAAGTTTCAATATGTATCAGCAGGCAGGCAGCTCAAACATCCATCCATCTGTCTCTTCATCCATCCATCCGTCCATCCATTCACCAATCACCCATTCACTGATCTACTGACTGATCCATCCATCAATCTGTCCACTTTTCTGTCTATTCAACCACTCATCCACCTATTCATCCATACATCCATCCATCTATCCTTACATCTACTTGTCAATCCATCTCTCCGTCCATCCACATGTGCATCAGTATGTAATAAGCTGCGATCTCGAACCAATCAACCAATAGTACAAGCTTTGATATGTATCAAGATTAACCTTGTGGCACATTCTATATACATCTTTCAACTTCCTAGTGGAGGTTATCTCATCCTCGTGGCAGGCCAGACTTTCTGACATCAAGAAAACATTCCAAGCCCTGGCACTTGGTGACTGTGAACTGTATGGATGTCTACCCAACAAAGCCTCACCAAAGATAAGCAGCACTCATTTCCAATTGGAGATCGTTGCACCAGTCCTATTACTTCCCTTTACCAGACAAAAAAGATGCTGAGCAAGCAGTGTAAAGAGGTAAAAAAATCTTTTCACCTCATGCCATTCTAAAGACTAACCACCCAAAAATGTTATAAAATTATAACAATAAGAAGAAAACTTTATACCAGAGTTTTTGTTCTTTTCTTTCCTTTTTTTTTTTTTTAAAAAATTTTTCAAGGTGTATGTTTAAAGCAAAGGGCGTAAAAGTTCGTTTTTTTTTTCCATCTTTACACTGCTTGTTTAACTTTAATACCTCCTTTGTCTAGCAAAGGGAAGCAAGAAGGTTAAGTACAACCATCTCTCCCATTCACTGTAACTATACCTGGCAATATCTCTGACACATTTCACACCATACTGAACTCACATAGCATGAAGGAGTTGAGGCTATAATTGATGGAGAGAAACCCAAGCCCTGGCACACGACTGCGATAAATCAAGAAGACTAGTGTACAACTTGTCAGAAGATACCGGGATGATTCCACACGAAATTCAGGATTAAGTGGAAGCAGAAGGAGTTAATGACAGATGGCTGAGCGACTACAGCCATACTGTATACTGGCAACACAAGGGTTAATATGGAGAGCACCAGACAAATCAGGCACCAGCTACAGGCCTGATTGGCGAACATTACACCCAACTGAAAACACCGACAGTGATCCATTTCTAGAGGGGGTGGAGGAATATTATTGTTCTTGTCATGCCGATCAAGCGGGCGAGGGGTCACCCATGATTGTAATTGCCACTGCATCCACCATACCGAGCAACGTCGAGCAGTTCTGTGACTGTAGTGTCTTGCAACATCCTCACAACATCAGCGTGGTACGGATCTGAGGATCAGGAGAACAGATAGGCTACATCATCACTGAGTTAGGACTATATACTTGCAACATCAACAGCTTAATCTTGGTAACTTTTTGTCCATGAAACAAAGTTTGAATATGGTGAAATGGGGCAGCCTCCCCCCCCCCCTCCCCCATTCATTTATCTGCCTGCCCATTAGTTCATCTACCCATCCATCTACTCACCTACTCACCCACACATCCATCTCCCTGCCATCCACCCACATCCACCCACCCATCAACACATAAATCCATCCATCCATCTATCCACGCATGCATCCACCTACCCATCCATCCATTGTCCATCCATCAACCTATCCATTCATCCCCCTCTTCCACCATGAAGGCTTTTCTTTCACATATAATTTGCACATCTATGTGTCTGTAAAGCCCACCTGTCATCACCCATTTCACTTTTTTTTTCACAGAAGACTGTGTCCAGGACTCACCTGGTTTATGTACACCGCTGTAGTGAGGTAGAGAATTACTGCCACTACGGTCAGAACATATGGGGCATAGCGCAGAAATTCCTGGGGATGGCAGAGCAAAAAGAGATATTAACATGACAGGCAAAAACACTGGTCATTGGTGAAAAAAATGGAAGACAAAGTAAGAAGAGGCAAAGGGACGTATTTGCTGAAAAGGAACAGTGGGTATTCTGTAGAGAACGGAGCTCATTGTTCCTCAGTTCATCATAAATAATACCCAGGGATGTCAATCTGTCTACATGAAAAAGTAGGAACAGTTCCTAGTATATTCTTTAGCAACAACTAAAACTGAAGTACGTTAATGGTCAATATTACTGGATTTGGAGCCAACAGAGAAATTACTGACAGCCAAAAAGTAGGAAATCTTAATAGAGAAAGGAAATCTGACATCCCTGAATACTCATATCATAATATATGTACAGATCACTTTAACAATATACTGGAAGTATCCATAATGCACTCATGCATACACACACATACATACAGAAGACTCACAAGATAAGAGTGACCTATCTTATCCAGGTTTTGTCTACATACGTGGCTTTTACTATGTACACAAAAATGAATCTAAAGTGCACACATAAATTTACAGACTCATCAACAGATGGGCTCAGACAAACAAAAGCATAAACAGAATAGACGGGACGCAAAGACAGACTTACAGATAGACATACAGTCTCATTGACAAGGAGACAGGCAAAGACACAGACACAAACAGGCAGACAGAACAGACTCACAGACAGACAGACTCATAGACAGACATACAGACTTACTGACCAAGAGATAGAAATACAGACACATACAGACAGTCAGAAGACATGGGACTTAGACACACAGACTCACAGACAGACAAATGCAAAGACAGACATACAGCCTCACTGACAAAGAGACAGATAGAAACACAGACACATACAGATAGACTGAACACATGAGACTGGAAACAGACTCTCAGACAGACAGACAGACTGACAGACAGAGACAGACTCACAGATGGACACAGACAGAGTGACCAGTAGTCTTACCCAGATCTTGTCCATATAGATAGATATGAGGACATAGTTGAGCACACTCTGACCACCAAACAGCCTCCACAGGTAGAAGATGACCTGAGTGGTCAGCGAATGGCTGATAGCATCCTGCTTGTACTGCCAAAGAGATTAATTGGATGATGTCAATGTTTCGCAAGATGGTAATGATTGCAAATAATCGTTTTACAAAAACGTTTTAAACTACAAGTCAGAGACTGCCAACAGTTTGTTTTCGACTAAGCAAAAATCTGGAAATCCCTGGCGAAGCGTTTGTACCCCCTTGCTAAGAACAGAACACTCACTGATGTTTGTTACAGCTCCACCACGAGATCTGTGAACAATTGTCACTGGTCCTGTGCATTTTTATGTGATTTTCTTTGTCAGCAGTAGTGAGCACTTTGGAGTGTTTGTACCCCCTACTAAAATTAGACAGGGATTTCCAGCCATTCGCTTGATCGAAACAAAGCTATTAATAAGGTACATTACAGTAAATACAAAATATGATTTGCGATAGAGAATACGATGAAAATTGGTACAATAGATGGAGCACTAAACTTTATGGCTTCTTTATCAGGGCAATCAAGATGGTGTTGTTTATTTTGTTGAAGATATAAATGCTGATCTCAATATTCAGTCAGCCTGGTTAAATAATGACTAAAAATAAAGCTAATGAGTAAGAGAAAGAGATAAAAATAGACTTTTGTCTCTGAGAGAGATTCTGCTCAGTCCTTAGGTAATGGATAGTCAGACACAATACACTACATAGCACATTAAAGATATTGTGAATAGCATCAGGGTATGAATAGTATCTGAAAACTGCTGCGTCTCGAAGCGTTATTATTACTGTGGCCTTCATTAATATCTGGAACATCTACGATAAACCAGAAGAGAACCCACGGCCTCCGTGGGAGATTTTTTAGTTAAACCCTGCGACTTAAAGTATATCGCAAGTGCGCACACCTTGATGTTGATGTTTTTGGTTTTTGGTTCCACTTCACAACTGGAAGTGAGGACACAAACAAGAGGTTTAACATACAAACAAAGGGTGCACATTTTCATATTTTTCAAAGATTATTCACATTGTCGACTCACATGCAAGTCAGGAGTCTTCAACTGGACCTGAAAAACTTGGGTGAAATCTTCAACAGCCTGATCCCAACACTTGCCCGTCACGGCCAGGCAGATTCCTAGACTCAGACCCTTCCAGAACATGTGCTTGAAGCTGTGTGTCTCTTTGGCGGCTGCAGAGTGACCATTACTGACCCCCAGACCATTGGTCAAGGTGTGGTCCATGTCTTTCTGTGACACTGGCAGATACCCCCTACCTGGGGCAAAGCGTTTAAGTAGGTAAAAGAATATGCCAAAGCACAGGAAAAAGCCGCCCATTGTATCACAAGCGGAGTCGATGACGTAGCCTAAAGATGAGTGGTTGGAGTGATACTGAAGATGCAGACCTTGCTGAGCACGGTGGACGGTACCATCAAATGCATCTAACCAAGTTCGATACTCAAACAGAATCACTCCTATCCGTCGATCCTGCAGGTTGTCGGAAGCTATAAATTTGCAGGCAGTAAATCCGCAAACAAGATGGCCAATGGAAATCATGTTCGGGGTGATGAAACTGAAAATTGAACTGAAGTGGGTGATCATTTCAAAATATTCCGTGCTGGGAGCTATGAAAAACTGGCTTGGGTGGTCATTCAGGATCCCTTTCACAGACAGATGAGTGAAGGGGGTGTAGATTTCATCATTTGCTCCCCCGGCAGAGTCGAACACCAAGTTAACAGAATTGAATCGCAAGAAGAGAATGATGTCCATGACAGCAAAGTAGATGAGCAAGATGGCTGCCACCACCATCCAGCTCCGTCTGCTACACGTCAGGGGGCATAACTTGCTTTCACACAGCAGACGTCTGGGCCAAGAAGGTGGCGGAGTCCAGTAGGCGGTCAGCTGTGGGCATGGGCAGTAGGAACAAGTTGTGCCATCAAATCTGTAAACAAATCCATGGAACAGAAGTGAACTTTTTCATCAACACTTAAATCTCGATTGCAAATGTTGCTATAGATCCATTGCCCGTTTGCGTCTACTTCCATGTAAAAAAAGGGGTTGGAAGTCTGACCTCATAATTCTAAAAAAAAAAAAAAAAGGAGGGTGGAAGAGGAAGTGTGCAAACAAAATAAAAACTTAAACAACGGGGGCTGACACAGAAGTATGATATAATAATTCTTGAAATAAGGGGGCCGGAAGACAAAGTAGAGACGTCACAATTAATGGATCTGTATATATAATGATGTCCATGTTCAAGAAAGGACTGTTTGGAAAGTGACTCCCATATGAGGTTGACCAATAAACATATTGGATCCTCAATCTGTCCAGGATTACACAGGCTCAGGCAAGGGAAGAGAAAGATCATATAATACTGACAACTAAGATTTTCTTTTTTTTTTTGGAAAAATTGATATTATGGATGAAATGTGTGTTACTCCTGTAGATTTCACATCACCTTGCAAATGACAGTCAACACACTTTTCCAAAATGTAACCGCAGATGAACTGCCCTAAATCAGAACTGGCGCCTGCCAAAACAATATAGAATATGCAAAAAATATATGCAAATGGGGTAATTATATACCAGCACACACGTAAATCATTTAGCTTGCGGTGTTCACCTGAATTATGAACAGAACAACTATTTCCATAAAATGAGAGAGAGAGAGAGAGAGAGAGAGAGAGAGAGGGAGGGGGGGGGGGGGGGGGGGG
>JBCAUA010034171.1:0-12197 GCA_038406235.1 Peronia verruculata | reverse complement strand
CCCCCCCCCCCCCACCCCCCCCCCCCCCCCCCCCCCCCCCCCCCCCCCCCCCCCCTTTGGGGGGGGGGGGGGATCACTTTAGAATCCTTTGATTGAAAGACATAAAAATACATGGTATATGGAAATTTTTTCTTTTTAACATAATGAGACATTTTGACCATCAGCCAAATTACTTCCCTTTGCCCAGTACAATGGTTTTTATAAGCTTTTCAACCTCCTGTAGTGGTGGTTATCTCAGCTGTCCACAACCGTGGTCCAAAAATGACATAACACTATTGTGTGTCGTTACGCACGCCCAGTACAAGAGGTATAACATAAGCTTTGTAAAGAAGGAAAAAAAAACAAACACTCTTTTGTTGGTTACGTGAAACATAAGCCAGAAAAAAAAATCTGAAAAATTCACCTTGTCATGAAAATGTTTTTTTCTTATCATAATTTTTTTCCATCAGCTGTTTCAATTTACAACAGAAGAAGTAATTTTGTCCTTCTTTACAATGCTTGCTCTATACCACTTGTACTTGGCAAAGGGAAGTAACCTAGCTGACTGAAAAAATGCCTCATTTTATCTCGTATTTTTTTTTTTTTTTTGTGATCAATCTTTCAAATGACAAGAAATAAAGTGATTTTTTTTCGGGTTACACTGCTTGTTCAGCACCCTTTGTATCTGGCAAAGGGAGGTAATAGGCTGGTTGAAGACATGTGTCTACAAACAGAAGGTCAGTAGGGATATTGCGCAATGTGTGGAAACAGCAATCAGCTGGTTTGCTTGAGAAACTGGGTCAAACATGACATTTTTCTTTCCATGCAAAGATCTAGATTTAATCGACCTTAATAAGTTATTACTATTGTCAGAGATGTCAAATTTCCTATTTTAGTAGGATTTCCTACTTTTTGACTGTCAGTAATTTCTCTGTTGGCCCCAAATTGGGTATTATTTACCAATAACGTACTTCAGTTTGTGTGTTGTTAAAGAATATACCAGGAACTTTGCCTACCTTTTCATGTTGACAGATTGACATCCCTGTATTATTTAGATTATTTATTTATCTAAATATGATAACATTACCGAACTAAGTGAAAACTAAACAGAGAAAACACCTGTCTTACCTGCAAACAACGATCAATAACATGAATAAGCTATCACAACATGGAAAGCAAGCAGAGGGTAAACAGATGTGTACAAAATTGTAGTTTGTGGGGTGTGATGTCATCTCACACATGTAGCATAGCTCAGCTGACCTTTTGTACAAAGATGCAAGTTGGACAAAGCCATTCCTCATTGTCCTGTCTCAGTGAAAACCTTATAACTCTCCCTTGTTTTGACCTTGCTATGATATCACTGTGTCAGTCTGTGTGATTGTGACCTCCCCACAGGATGTGGCTGGACTGTTGGCCGAGGTGGACTATGCCAGGGACGTGGCCAGGAAGGCTATCACTCTGGCAGAGCAGACAAACAGAGAGGCTAATGATACCCTCAGAACATTAGAAGGTGTGGATCATATAGTTATCTGTGTCTCTTTCTTTTTGTCTTCTCCTTTTTGTTCTTCCTTTTCTTTGTCTTCTTCCTCTGTTTATTCTTTCTCATCTTCTTCTTCTTCATTTTCCTCTTCTCCTTCATTTTATTTTTTCTTCTTCTGCTTCTTCTTTTTCTTGTTTTTTAGCTTCTTCTTCATTTTCTTTTTCTCCTTCTGTTTCTTCTTTCTCATCATCTTCTCCTTCACTTTCCCCCACTTCTTCTTCTTCTTCCTTTTCTCTCCATTTTCATTTTCTCCTCCTTCACCTCCTCCCTTTCCTTCTTCTGTCCAGGTGGAGGCACTTGACTATCTAGCAGTGATTATAAACTCTTATTGCTTTGGACTGTTCACCATGTAACCCAAACCTGACAGCTGTCTTCTTTCTGTGGCATTCGTGTGCACAACTCTGATGATAGGACTCAAAAACTACTAAATAAATCCATCTGAAATTTGGCTCACAACATTCTTGCATAAAGATCTATGTTTCTACCTATAATAACCGAAAAAAAAAAGTTCATTATGTTTGACATTGTCCTAGAAAGGTAATAATAAATGACTAGTAAGCCTGCAGAGTGTTTGATTTGAATGGTACGTTCAATAGAATGATGCTTTCTAAACACCAATCACATTTTCTTTGAGTAACATTTAATCTAATCTTCCAAAATATGAAAATGTAGTTGAACACGTTTGCTATACACTTTTAAATCACAGGACAGTATCAATTTGACCTATATTTAAAAAATCTCCACGGAAGTCATAGGTTTGCTTCTGGTCTGTCTTATATGTTCCCTGGATTTTGATGAAATGGATGTGCTTCCCTGCTTGCAGAATTTGACCAACTGATCAAGAACAAGGATGAGGCAAACAAAGCATTGGAGGAGGAGCCGGAGATCAGGAGGATTATACAGGAGGCGCGGGAAATGACAGCTGAAGCCAGAAAGGCCCTTGAAGGTGTGGAGGCCATAGCACAACAGGCCTTGAAACTGGCCAGGGAAGCTGAGGAAAAAGCCACCCAGGCATCAATGGTAAGTCGTGACATTCCTGAGATGGGAACTCTACACATCCATTTGTCCACTTATTTACCTTAGCTCAATTTATCTGTCTATTCATTGATTCACCCATCCATGTCTTCATTCATTGACAAGAGAATTCATAATGCATCCATACATAAATTCAACTGTCTATCCAGCCATTCTTCCATTGATCCATCCATCCATTCCATCCTTCTGTCCGTTCTTCCAATCATCTATGTATCCATCTATCCATAAATTTATCCATTTGAACTATCCATCCATTCCACCATTCTTTCCATTGTTCTAATCATCTATGTATCCATCCATCCATCTATCCCTCAATCCATCCATCCTTTCATCCATCCATCCATCATCCTATCCATCCGTCCATCTGATCCACCCATGAAGGTATATGTGTTTATGGTATCCACTCTGTTTTGTTTGTGTGACTCTACCAGGAGGCTGAGAAGATTCGCAAGCAGGCAGAGATTACCAAGAGCAAAGCTGAGGATTTGCAGAAAGATGCACAGACTTTATCATCAGAGCAGATCAACACCGGGAATCTCATTGACAGTTATGATCAGCAGGTGGCTACAGATGAAGACTTGGCCAAAAGGGTAGGTGGAGCATGTGTGAGCTCTGTTTGCTGACTGTTAAGTAAGACAGTGTCCTTGTTCCTGGTCTAGCTATATGATTTAACAACCTCTTTCACCAGCCAGGTTCTTTGTTTTTTGCATCTATTTGCTGACTTTCATCTAAGTCAGTGTCCTTGTTCTCTGGTGTAGTTGTATTATTTAATGAACTTCATTCTTTAGTAATGTCCCTCTGTTTTTGCCTCATCTGTTTGCTGACTGTTATCTAAGACAATGTCCGTGTTACTGGTCAAGCTGTATAATTTAATGACCTCTTTCACCAGCCAGGTTCTTTGTTTTTTTGCCTCTTCTATCTGACTTTGATCTAAGACAGTGTCTATGTGCTTGGTCTAACTCTATAATTTGATGACCTCTTTCACTAGCAAAGGTTTTTTACCTCTCCCTTTTGTTGACTCTCATCCAAAACATTGCCCATGTAACTATATATTTGACAACCTCTGTCCCATCAAGTTCCTTTGACCTTTGGCCCTGTTTGTCCACTCTAACCTTGGTCAGTTTTCCATCATGAGGACCTAACTATCTGTTAAGAACAGATTCTGAGCACTGTAATGCTTTGCTATGCTTGTGGACCGTTATTTCGGATAATCTCTGCTCTGTCGCCTAACTGGCTGGATTTATGATATTTTCTCCAGGAATACATTTTTGGATCAAGCAAGTCTGCTTGTAAATCAGAAGATGAGACTAGGGAGACAGTGTTTTCTATACAAGGCCTTCATTAGACCTCTCCTACTGTTTGGATCAGAGACGTGGGTTGTAACAAAAAATGTAGAACGATTGTTGATGAGCTGTGAAAACTGAATGCTATGCTATATGATGAAGATCAAATGGGAAGACTGGATCACAAATGAAGAACTAAGGAGAATGTGTCAAGTTGAAGACCTGAAATCTGTAGTGAGAAGAAATAGATTGCGCTGGTTTGGGCCTGTGCAATGGACAAAAAAACTATCACATAATCAGAAGAGCCATGAATCATACAGTAGAGGGTAGGAAACCAAGAGGAAGACCGAACAAAACCTGGGCTGCCTGCGTTGCGGAAGATCTCAGTGAACTGGGCATGAACGAGAAGGAAACCCAGAACAGAGAGAGATGGAGACAACTCATCAATGTCAAACCTCCCTTGTGAGAAAAACGACAAAAAGGAAATGATGATGATGATGTTTTTGGATCCTTCTCCAAGACCATTGTCATTTTTATCAGGACCTATCAAACTGTGTGTTTGAAGAGTTTTCAACTCTTGTATCTGACAATGTTGTTGTGTCCACACCCAACTCACTGTATGTTTGACAACCTTTATTTCAGGTTTTAGAAGAGGCAGCAGCAGCCAGACAACGAGCTCAGAAAACCTTTGACACAGTCCAGAATGCTCTGGCTCTGGTCAAAACTATTCAGAAAGAGCTGGGTGATGTAGGTTCTGTGGATAATCAAACTCTCATGGCCTTGGAGAAACAGTTGAATGAGGTAAACACATTTGCTGACGATAACTTTTTCATGATGACTTTGTGTGTGGTTGTGTGTATGTGCACGAGGATGAGATGCAAGTGAATGTATGATTATTAATATATTTGACATTATGCTTAATTTTTTTTGTTATGATTTTGAACCTTGCTCGTTTTTTCATTGTACAAAAATTTTCTAATTATGTGGAAAACAATTATTTTATCTTATCAAAAGCATAAAAGTTATTTCACCAAACATAACTTCCTCTTAGTGGTTCAACTATCTTGAAGCCTGGTTCTACACATCTGATCTTTACTGACCCTTGTTTCTTGATTTGTTTCATGTTTGAAAAGGAATCAACACCACTTGTCTGTGTTGTTCTATTATAGCCGTATACTTTGTGGATGCAAATTGGCATGGATGGATGGATGGATGGATGAGTGGGTGTGATGGGATGGGATAAAGTAGAGTGGGATGGATGAATGGATGGATGGGTGAGTGGGTGAATAGATGGATGGATGGATGGATGGATGGATGGGTAGGTATGATGAGATGGGGTAGGGTGGGGTGGATGAGTGGGATAGATGGATGGACAGGTAGATGGAGGGAGGTCAGAGTGCACTGTATCGGTTATTTTCTAACAAGTGCTGGAAAATAGAAGTATCTGAAGTCATGGACTTCGTGTCTGCTTAATGTATCTAACCGTGATAAATGTGTGCAATTTTCTGATCCAGGATCTTCCATATCATATGGCACAGCTTACACAAGATAGTTTTATGAGTCACAGACTTTCCCATGGCAAGATTTTTCATGTGGTTAAATACCACAGACAAACATTCTGGTGAATGAATGGGCACTTAAATAGGGATGGCCTGATGATTGGATGGCCTGATGATTGGATGGATGGATGGATGGATGGATGGAATGATGGATGGATGGAATGATGGATGGATGGATGGATGGAATGATGGATGGAGATGGGATGAGACTGGATGGGATGGATGGATGGATAGATGTGTAAAGAAAGGATAAAGAAAGAAAAGGACAGAGTGCCCTGTATTGATTGTTTTCCAGCCGCTCAGGGAGTGCTGGAATTTCACTTGAGGTGAAGATTGAGATGTGAGCTTTTCAGTTTAAACTGCTCTTACAATCACCATTTGTCACCCCTTCTAGCAACTGATGCAACGATACTGTACATACTATTTTGCATCCATTGCAAGTTTTTCATATCCAAATTTATTGGCTCCTTATTGGTGCTGTTTTTGATTGAGCCCTATAAGACCATGTATATCACGTGATCCTCAGGTGGAGCAACGGTTGTCCCAGTCAGGTGTGGCAGACAGTGTGGACAAGCTTGTCGCATCCAACAATGACATCGGAGCCCTTGCTGATAAATTTGAGCTGGATCTGCAAGGCCTGAAGGCAGATGTTGAAAATATCGGGGATATCAAGCGGTCATTACCAGATGGCTGTTTCAAGACCATACCTATAGAACATCCCGGCAAATAGAGACATTAATATTTTCCAAGATTTCAGAGATACTTAGGATTTTTGTTTTGGCCATTTATTTCGCTAGTGAATCTTAGCAGGTAGCAGAAGTATATTTGTTCGACAAGACGAAAGCGAAGACGTCATTATGTTAATGTCAGAAAACTGTTGTATAGGTAGTTGTTTACTTTATGAAAGGTGATGGCTGTTCAGTTTTGTTCACTCTGAATGAGATGGCAGTGCCGATGTGAGATCAGGGTTTGAGCAAATGCTTGAATGCTTATTCACAAATTGTCTTCGTCTCTAGGTTATGCTATAGAAGCTGGATGTTCATACGCCTTTAAAGGCAAGCAATAATTGAAATTAGGGCACATATTTATGTCATGTTTATATGAGATTTTTCTGACTTTGCCACCTGAGGTAATTCAACAGACACGGCTGAACAATTAGTCTGTAGTATTACATGTTCATCCATCTTTACCACAGATTGTATCTTCAGCATTCCTTCAGCTCAACAGTGATTCTCAAAATCTGGGTATTTACGTGGCAAGCTCAAACAGCAAATGTCAAAAAGTCTTAAGTTTTCTTTGTGCGCTAGCAAGTTCTGAGGCTCAACATGCACACTGTTTTTTTTTTTTTCCCCCACTCTTTTCTATAAGTCCCAAAAGATGAAGTCATTATGATATGATAGATATGATTTTATACCTTGCTCTAATTGTGCTCTTCTCTTACTCTCTGTTTTTTTTTTTGTTGTTGTTGTTGTTGTTTTTTTTCGTAAAATGAATCGTCCATGTCTATTGGTACTTAACAAAATTTTGCTACCATGTGGCCATATGTGTATCAACTAGTGCAACGAGACAGAGAATCAGTTCAGTTGGTTAAATTCACATATTTTTAAGTTAAGAACTGACCATATATTCTGATATGATGTATATGTGAAAGGCTGTGGGGAAAACTGGCCATATGGTAGTCAGTGTCACCATTGTAGATGTTTAGGACCCACAACTAGTGCACCTGGGACATTTTGTCGTACACTAGAACTTAACGACAGTACTGCTGATGTGGATGTTTTCCTGGCATTTCTTTTTGTTATTTTTTTCAGTTATGCGGATATCAAGAATAGATTAAGAACAAAGGAATTTTGAAGACGAGGGAGTGTTTCGTATAAATCTGATCTGCCTAGAAAGTTAAATTGAACCAAAATTTGCAAGATATTTTCACCAAATGTCTGTCAGGAGCTTGGTGAAAAAAAAAAAAAAAACTGATCCAGATCCAGCCTTGACAGAGAGTCGACTCCCACTCAGAGATCAATTTTTTTTAAAATTTTATTTTCTCAAAATGAGCATGTTCTGTGTGTGACAAGTTTTCCTCAGAGCCTCTCACATTTGCTTCCAGGATTTCTATTTTCTGTTCATGTGGACTGTTACCCAAACCTGACGGAAATCAAATAACAACCTCAAAATTTCCAAATGAAGTAAGAGGCTCATATTTGTTGGCATATGTTTCTCAACGTTGTAGATCTGAGATTGTGGAAAAACTTTCCTGCTGGGGAAATATCTGACCTCAACTCCTTGGCACAAGAGACTTAAAGCATTGTATCATTTAGAATTTTTTTTTTTTTAAAGATTTTTCATTGTCATGTAATCATGTACCGGCACAATTCAAAACATTTCAGTAATCAACTATGTCTAGGCTTGTGCAAGACAGGGCACAGTGGGGGTCTTTGAAAGTCCAGAGGCCCTTACTTGTCCACACATTTGCAATCCAAATGATGTATATTTGATAACTAAATATCTGTACAATGTATACATGTATCAGAGATGTCAAATTTCCTACTTTAGTAGGATTTCCTACTTTTTGGCTATCAGTAATTTCTTTGTTGGCCCCAAATCCGGTATTATTTGCCATTAATGTACTTCAGTTTTACGTGTTGCTAAAGAATATCTACCATATGTCAGGAACTTTTCCTACTTTTACATGTAGAGAGATTGACATCCCTGATGTGTAATGTATGTGCCTAATTGTATTTTCACTTGCATGCTCATTAGTGTCTTTTGCATACACTCATCCAAACATGTTGTTTACAAAGATGGGGCATAGATACAAGGTTAGGTTCTGTATTGACTGCGTTTTGTTCTTCAAAGTGTAGTCTCCAAAGGTTGAGAGACACAATAATTGTTTGGATATATTCCCTGTAATGTGCTTGAGGCAAGCAAGATCTGAAGTGTAGTATGTTACCACAAGGGAACAGTTTGATGCAGGTGTTCCTTATTCCATAATCTGCTTCAGAGTTAGAAGTGTAGAGCAAATCGGCCCCTTGATAATCTAAATTGGGATACAGTCCTATGTAACGCTAAATGCAGCCCTCAAGCCTTCCCTAATTGTGTGGTGGAGTTGTAAGATTCCAGCAGAAGGAAAGTCCAACCCAAAGTGAATACTGATGGTGACCTTCACCTCCACAGCATCAGTTCTTGACCTCTCACTCCCACCCTTGTCTGATCCTCCACAGGGATGAAGGGAATCTCTGATCACTGAAACTGTTATTCTAGTCACCGGGAAAGTTTTTGCTCCTGAGATATTCTATTTATTCTGAAGTTAGAGCGGAGTGAGGAGTGCCACGGAGAAGGGGGTGGGGTGGAACAGGGCGGGCCTGGGTGAGACTGAGACATATTCTTAACTCTTTACCTCCAGAGCAACATTCATAGCGTTGTTGAGAAATTCCATAAATGACCTTAAATTAACTCTCTACCACCAGAGCAATGCTCATAGTGTCGTTGAGAAATTCCATAGATGACCATAAATTTACTCTCACTGTGATGTAAAACATGTATATGTCACACTAATACAAAATACTACATTACAGTTGAAACAGTACTAGCCCTGAGGCAATGAATAAAAAATGTGTCAAAATGAGGTTAAAAATTCCAGAGTTAAAGGGTTAATGAGGGAATCTACATGACAACTTAATCTTCATGTGCAGGTCATAGCAGCTGAAGGTTCTGGACTGTCACTGCACTTGTCCTTATAGGCCTGGGCATTTCTTGTCACACACAATTTGTTGTGAACACTCAAGTAGACAAGCTGCATTGCTTACATTACTTAGGTGCAAGTATTTACTCCAGTGAACACTGGAAACCAAACACCAGCCTGGAGTTGTTGATAACCATCAACTTCCTGCAAAGACAACCAGATTTAGTGAGGTGAAAATAATTGGGTGCTGACCATTCAGTCCAACAGGCTTTGCATCATTAGCACTTAATGTAAATGATCTATTTAATGAAAATCTTATTTCAAATGGCATACTTTCCATTTTTTTACACAGAACACAATAAATATACACAAACTTTTACCAAAATCACTCTGCTTTTGTATTTGAAGACTACATAAAATGATGGGAAAGTCTGACTGCAAACCAAAAACTTTGAGGAAGAGTGAACATATCTAGGTTCATTTGAAACGTCACAGAGGCTGTGGGCCAGTGGAAATTTGAACACATTCCGCAGCTGGCCCCAGGCTGGATTTTAGACACGGCTACTGTAGGTGTGGCATCAAGGCATGTGTAGTATGGGGCAGCCTCATCAGTGCCTTTCATTTCTGGGAAACTTAATCTGTGGGCAACACACAAAGGTCTGTCATCATTTCAGTCCTGTGACTTACAGCTTCCAAGTTGTCACAAGATGCAGAGACATGTAGCTTGATCAGTGTACATCTGCAGGATGTGTGACAATTTACAATTCTCTCTGAAGGGCAAACAGGGAATAAATCAGACTAGTAAGTGAACATGGCCCTGTTTATTTCTTCTACAGTGTAATTGTGCAAAATAAGGACAGACATAACCATAACTCAATTTTTGAATGTTTTTGTCACCTTTTATAAGTACATAATTAGCACATCAGGACATCTCCTTCTTTGTTTTGGGTCTTAACTTTTGTTAAAAAAAAAAAATATTGTGAGTAGATGTGTACAATTGAAGAAGGGCACTCCCTAAAGAGATGTCCTTTAGATTCTTAATCTGACTTTACACCTCATCAGTCTTTTAACCACATCTTTTCCCGATCGATCATTGTATCCAACATTTATAACAAACAAGCTGTTTATACCTCTTCCTTGTCAGCGTGGCTCTGTACAGTATAGCTATAACCATTGCGTTAGTGAGTGAGTGAAAGATTGTATGGGGGGACATCTGTAATGTCATGTGTACATACCATTTTCTCAATTCTTCTTTTATGTGCCTGTCTATTCAAGGACTCTAATAGTAACACACCTTTACTCATCTATTGATATTTATATTCACAAAACTTTATACCGTAATAAATAAGTGACCATATTATTATGTAATTGTTTGTTGTTTCCTTGCTTGGCGTCTCCAACAGACATTGGATTGTTTCAGTAGGTCAGCAGTAATAGCTCCTTGTATCCGTAGAATTTTATGTTACATACTGTAAATACATAGATCTAGTCCTAAGATGATTTCAATACCAGTGCCTTCATTTCCCTTCCCAGCTGGATCAAATGCTTGTCTTTCTGTCTGTCCATCCATCCATCCATCCATCCATCCATCCATCCATCCATCCATCCATCCATCCATCCATCCATTTGTCTGACTCTCTGCCTGTCTACGTATCTGCCTGCTGGAATGCTTGTCTATCTTTTACATATTAATCTTGCTGTGAATCAAAAGAGCCTAACGCGTGGGTTTTTATATCATCTTGTACCAAGATGACCTTTAACTTTGGTCTGATCCCTCAAAGATATGACATATCAACCTCTATCCTCTTGCTGACACATACACAATAATGCAGCCTCATAAGCATAGGCATATACACACACACAAATACACACACCTTACTCCTCTCTTTTCTAACTAATGATTAGAACATGTACGAAGTCGGTACACCTCTCAGAAATTGTGTGCTAGAGTTAGTCTTTCATAAGAGCATTAATTTTATCAATTTTTTAAAATCATCTTTATTCCTCTGCCTCCTACATACAATTTTCTAGCCAGTCAGCTAACATAATGATTATTCAGCTCTTTACATCTTTACAGCTACATCTTTACAGCCTGTCCACGTCCATTTAGAGCCCCTCCCGCGGATATGTAATTTCTCTGCTCCTACGTACAGACGGCCAGGGGACGCAGTGGCTCTGTGGTATGGCGTCTGCTCATGGAGAAAACAGGCCGGGATCGACTCGCGGGGTCTGCATCGGAGGCTGACAGGACACGAAGATAAAAAAAACCCGCATGTTTTCAGTGACTTAACGGTCCCCTGGCTTCCTGTGGGTAGGAAAGTCTGATGTATAACCTTCTCGGATAAGGGCGAATATATGTCGGAGGTCCCGTGTGTACGTTACGCACGTTATAAAACCCTTGGCAGTTCAGAATCGATGAAAGAGTACCGCTAGGCTCTGAGTGCCGCTGTCCGGGCAAAATTTCCCAATTCCAAATTTCTACCCGCAAAATTTATCAGCAAAACTTGGCAATTTCTAAAAGCCGAGATAATCCTAGTTTCTTAGGATTGAAAGGCTTAAGAGGAAAAAAAAAAAACAGGCGATGACAGCCCGCTATGGGTGGTTGTCTCCCATGGAATCTCATCCTCATCCTTCCAGGGGTGACATCTCATCTCTCGCTCCTTTCCTCCCTGTCCTCTGTCCTGCTCTCTTTCCTCTCTTCTTCTTGAGGTGTAAACGTATCCTTAGCCATGATCGTGTTGATGTGCCCTGAAACAAACAGAACTCCACGTATAAAGAACCTTCAACAAAGAACATCTAATACATATTGGTACCACATTGATTGATAACATCTGTGTCTCATTAGTCTCAATACATGTCGGCACATCTTCGTTTATATGACAAATTAACATCAGTGAACACAGATAGTGTTTAATACACGATCTTCAAAGCCGAAGATCCGATACAAAATCACGATGTATTCACAATACCTAATCCCAGAATAGCTTGATGGTCGTCGTCGGTAGGGCAGGAGACAGACAGACAGACAGACAGACATAGATAGAAAGATAGGTAGATAGATAGATAGATAGATAGATAGATAGATAGATAGATAGATAGATAGATAGATAGATAGATAGATA
>JBCAUA010034149.1:0-12198 GCA_038406235.1 Peronia verruculata | reverse complement strand
CAAGATAGGGATTTTACCTCTTTAAAAGGTCGGGGTGATGGGTCACCCCAAGGTGGAAAATAAGTTGTGTTGGAACAGGTGGCAGTGAGGGTTAAACCGTGTTAAGAGTAACACTCATCAGTGCCAACTATGCTTATCCAGTGTCATTGTTAATTTTGACACAAAACACATACAATGCTTTCATCTAGGGAATACCATTCGTATTTACGTGTGGAGTGTATTGCATGAAAGTATCAAGCGTTTCTTTCTGTTTAATAGTGTTCACTGTAACACTCATCAGTGCCAGTTATGCTTACCCCAGTTGAGTGTCATTGTTAACTTTCACACAAAACACATACAATGCTTTCATGTACGGAATAACAATAATTTCTAGTCATTTTTTATGTGTGAGCGAGATGTCCACCCAACTACAGACAGATGGTCGAAAGGCGATAAATTACCCTAATCGTGTTTTTGTTTTTTTTTGTTTTGTTTTGTTTTGATTTTGATGAAATCTACGCTATCTTCATGTCTACAACTTGGACACGATTGAGACATTCATGGTGCTCTCTTCCTTTTCAATATAACTCTCACAAGTTTGGCTCAAGATGCTGGTGTCGACTGCAAGAGCTCACTGTCCACAGTTCAGCTAGATATAGACTTATGGCTGTACTGGATGAAACATCAATCGCGAGCATTCACTTAGCACTATAAATTCGTGTCAAATTGTCAGTCTGACAGAGAAATTGGTCTTTATACTTTGCATAGGAAGTTTTTTTTCTGAACAGCACACTATGTCATATCATGACACTCATAGAATTTTATATATTTGGGGTGTTACTTCTGAAATGCCATTGTCTTTGTAAAGATTATTTATGTTCCTGAAATAGAAGTGCGAGGCTAAAGAAAGGACAACAGTGTATGATAATATGCTTCTTGTTATTGTCGTCGTTTGAAAAGTAACTCGTATAAAAGGAGAATGAGCCAGTATGTGGGCAGATCCATTCGGCCCTTGACATTTCTAGGGTTAAACCCGACAGTTAATGTCAGCATAGACGCTTCGGCATATTCTGCTTACATTTTTAGTATTGAAACAAAATATTAAGATCTGAGAGACTAACGATAATTTTGCCCACAACTTTTCTCTTGAAGTGCAGCGCTGAATATTCTCATCCGCTACAACAAGAGAAAAACCATTAGCAAACAATCGGCCTTAACAAGCTTAACTATAGCATTAGAGGGAGGGATTCTCGAGCAGTTTTGTCAAGCTGTTCTCTCAGTGAAACCAGGCCTTTGATATTTTGGATCTACATTAAAGAGATTGTGGGAGTGGGACCTGACTGGGTGGACGGACGGCTGTTGACTGTCATCCGGTCAGGTGCGCTGTTGACATATGCGACATCACGTCCCTTGGAGCCAGGAAACCCTCGGGCCCTGAGTCTATCTAACTTACTTAGACAAAACGTCGTTCATATCACAGTTTGATTATTTCTTTATCTACTTAAACATAACTGTTCACGATATTATCAAAAAGGCAACTTCCTGCATCATTCCTGCACCAACCTCAACCAACCAACCAACCAACCAACCAACCAACCAACCAACCAACCAACCAACCAACCAACCAACCAACACAACCCAACCCAACAAAACAAAACAAAACAAAACAAGAACAAGAACAAACAACAAGAACAACAACAGTAACAACAACAACAACAACAACAACAACAACAACAACAACAACAACAACAACAACAACAACAACAACTTTGCTCAGTGCGTGTCGAACACATTGCCCCTCTCTGCTGAAGGACACCATTAAAATTTCATGCGTGCTTCAACAGTTCGCAAAAATGAGAACCCTAATTAACAGTGACCTTCTTGTCCACTTATCCGTCAGACTGCACGGGAAAGAGAGAGAGAGAGAGAGAGAGAGAGAGAGAGAGAGATTTCTAAACTTATTCGTGATATTCCTCAAAACAGCGTTTTCCTAGAAAGGGCGTTTTGTCAAAGGGCACTAGCCCTCTTCCTACCTCCTGGGCCGGGGTCACGGGAAGAATGCGGGGGTTTCCGTTACCTCTATAATCTATTTGCTAAAAGACACGGCGTTTGTATTAGATAGAGTCCCTTGGGTAATGTTAACGATCTAAAACTGCATTGCCGTCGTCTTCGGTGAATGATGTTACTGACTCTTTGATGTTAGAGACCGGCAGGCAGTGATGGCGTTTTTAGTCTTCAAGTCCAGACAGCTCTGATATGGTCAGGTGATAACTCTATTACAGTACATATACCCACTGTGAATTGTGCCGTAATATGAACTCCAGCAGAGGACCGCGTCCCACTCTCTAGATAAGCTACATAGAATTCTGGTTATTACACTCAATGTTAATATTTTACATCGATTGTTCTCTGGTGCTCAGTTCAGACAGTGCTGTCTCACTGCATTCAATTTTGCATTCAGTGTTAGCACACAATGTCGGATCAGGCAGGAATACTTATACACATATATTGATCTCTCTCTATAATATATGTATCATCCCTCGAACAGTTCTGATATACCCCCTGACCAGTTCTGGGCGAGAACGTAGTAAGGTCTCCCTTATCTTCTAAAACAGCTTTCTTCGATTTCGTTTTCAATTTTATCAGTAGTAAACTTCTTACAATCCTCCTGAGTGGACCAGATGCGATAATTTGAGGTTAAGACCATGAAAAACAATTTTTTTAAAAACTTTTCAAGTCATTGTCTGATTCTGAGTCTGAGTGAAAAGATAACAAATGGAAAAAGAAAGAAAAACTGGAAATAGGAAGTAAAATACGGGTAGAGGAAAAGCACTAGTAATACTAATAGTAATACAAAAATTAAACAAAGCAAAAGATGGCAGCAAAATAGAGGATTCTGCAACATGCTTCAAGCAAACTCCTCCACCAATATGGCACCAAGTCATTGCCAGCGAGGTCAAACTAATCGTGCAATGATAAAAGATACATTTTCTAAAATTAAGATGATTTTTTATTTCACCGTCAGCCTGGCATCACCAGGAACACACGTGGAAATTTGAGGCATTTTAATCTGATTCCTTCACGATAATTTACCCCAGAGTCGATAGACCGTGCATTAAGACCATTAAGATTTCCTATCTCCATCCAGTGGAAATAAAATGTGAAACACGACATCATTGAGAGCCGCTTTATTCCTTGTGAAAACATAATTTCGCAAGAAATGTTGTTATCCTAAGAATCCGACTCCTGTCGTACCCAGGGGGATAAGAATTGAGGAACCCAGTCTTGAAGGCGTCGACCTGCTTAGATTTCCACTTGCAATATTAGTTTGCACCTTTGATGAAATGAAGTTACGCGAATGTGTCAGCCACAAAGGAGTTTGGCATAATCTGTCCCTTGACTGGGAAATTAAAAGCGGACATTTTATTGAAAAGGCAAATCATTGAGAAGAAAGAGGGCGATTACCAAAAGCCATCTCTCATATCCGGCTCTTTATAGGCAAAGAGAGGCAATTAATTTCCTCGTATCTGCGCACACTAGCATTTGTATTGCTATAGCACATAGATTTTGTGATAGATTTTATATACAATTCACACATCTTTATGAGTTGCGAGATTTGGATTCTTTGCCGATACAAATAGACACAGACATGCAGAGACAGGCAGGCAGGAAGACAGGCAAGCGGACAGACATATAGACAGACAGACAGATATACAAATTGGACCAGTGACATAATTCATTAGCTGCCTGGCTACAATGTGCAATAGTTCATCAGACCGCTGTCCACTCAGGCTTCAGTCCCTTTGAAACGTGTCGCACTTTGTGTATTTTAACAGGTTTAATGAAATATGCAGTAAGTTCAAAGTCAGCTTTTTGAAGTAATAATCACATTTGTCTTTTTTTTCTATGGGACCAAGAGCGACTTCCTTAATTAAAAAAAAAAGAGATCAAAGGATAGGACCAGATGTGATCAATACTTACCTTTCGTTCAAATTCCTAGCAGTGTGACTGTCCAAGACCAAGGCAGGAATGACCGAAACTTTCAAGGTGGAAAACAAATTCCCTGATTTTTTTTTTTTTTTAATGGGGACGAAATTCAACAAACATTTTGCTCAGGTCAGAGGTTATTTAGACGAAACCAAACGAACGAGCAAACAAAAAAGCAAACGAACAACCAGAATTCAACTTTTGCCTTTTTCCAACTGGAGATGAACCTGCCATTTTTTAACCACGTACTGTGTGGTATGCATACATTATATAGTACATCAGTACATTAACAACTCCCCCTCCCCCCCCCCTAAAATGCTGTGGGCAATTTGTGTAAATGTTTGTGACGTTGACGATACAGAATGAACTATTTCGAGATCGATCAATTATGATCGAGGAGTTTTCGCTCACACGCTGATTTGTGTACATGCTCTGTGCATGAAAGACAAGATTTGACGAATGATAAGCATTCAGGCATGTTACACCATGTCAACAGAGCCACATGTGAGCGATGTTTTCTCAGTTACGTGACCGGCGATCTCGAAGCACCTCATTGACAAATTATAGTGGCACCATTGACAATCATTATGCTTGTGTGATAAATTAATGTAGTATTATTAATACTGATAGATAATAATGCTACAATCTGTGTTATGTAGCTTTCTCTGTCCCTTGTTCTGATATTCCTATGTTGATAGTATAAGCGTAGGCTTGTGCATGCTTTCAGCTAGCTGACCTCTGCCTTTCATCCTGCGGAAATGGAAAGGCGTATCTCATTAATTCTGTCTGGAAACCCGTCCACTGCAAGCATGAGGATGAAACTGCATGGTATTTCCTGTACTTTTGGGCAAACTGAATACATTTATTTTATTTTTGAAACAGTTTATGGTTCTTGTCATTTCTCAATTTCGGTTTTTTTTCATACGCTTCTCTCCCACCACCCCTCTCTCCTCCCTTGATCTCTCTCTTTCTCTCTCTCTCTTTTGCTCTCTTTCCCTTTCTCTCTCCTCTTTCTCTTTTTCTTTTTCTCTGTCTCGTGATCTCCCTCTTTCTCTCTCGTTTGCTCTCTTTCTTTCTCCTCTTTCTCTCTCTTTCTTTCTCTATATTTCTCTCTCTATCTCTTTCACGTTTACTCTCTCTCTTTCTCTCTGCTCTTTCTCACTCTTTCTTTCTCTCTCTCTCTCTCTCTCTCTTTCAGCAGTTTTTTCCCCTTTTGTTTAACTCTGGTTTCTTTTTCTTCTGTTAATCTGTTTGGCATCTCTGTTCCGTCCTGTCTTCTGTCTCTCCCCCCGTCCTCCCAGTCCTTTTGCCTCCCTGCTCCTCCTCGCTCAAGCATCTTTCTGCCTTTCTCTCAAAAGTCTGTCTCTCCCATCATTCTGTCTTTTTTCCCCTCCCTATGCCTTCCTGTTTATTTCTCGCTCTGCTTTATCTTTTTGTCTTTCTTCCTCACTCCTCTCTCTCTATCCCTCCCTTCTGTCTATCGTCGTTTGCTCTACCTCTTTCTACCTATCGGCCCTCAATTTCGCCCCTCCCCTTCTCTCTCTCTCTCTCTCTCTCTCAGCAGTCTGTCTTTCCATATTTGTTGAACTTCATTCTTTTTGCCAGTCTCTCTCTCTCTCTCTGTATTCCTACTTTCTCTCTCTCTCTCTCTCTCTTCCCCTCCTCCTCTCTTCAGCCTACTTTGATAATGCATAAGGAGGATGAAGATGACAGGATGGGGAGAAAGGGAATGAGTGAAAAGTCAGGCCAGTTTACAGACCAGAAGATGACCCCTACCCTTCGCCCCTTGACCTCCCTGGAAAACATGAATGTTTGCGGGTTGTCGCTTACACGGCCGAGCTGTGAGAAGGAACATAGGCCCCTTTCTTGTTGTGACTTCCTCGTGGTTCTCAAGAATCCAAAACAAACCTTCAGATTAAACCCGGTGTTGCATGTTTTGCTTATGATAAAGCTGAGGGGGAAGTTTGGATGAAGAGCCGGGCCAGTTTCCTCCCGTGCTGTGACCTCCACTCGGCCCTTGCTGGGGCAGATTATAATGAAAGGCAGCCTGTTGTATAAAATAATTAGGCCATCCGAACCCTCCAGTGCTGACTGCTGGAACCAACCTGGCCTTATTTCTTCGCCCAACCTTTTTTTTTTTTTTCCGAATGTTAATTTTATTCTTCCAATCTGGCGTTTCTTTTTGTTGATTTGTTTTTCATCAGTCCTTCCTCTGTCTTCCTACATGTTCCATTTGTCAGGCTGTTGGTTCTTTGTTTGTCTGTCAGTCAATTAGTTTGTCTACAGATCAGTTGTCTAAATATCTGTCAGTCCATTTGTTCATGTATGTGTGTCTTACTGTGTGTGCATGTGAGTGTGTATTTTTTTTCAGTGAAAATTGTTCCCTTGTCGCCAAACACAAGGGGTCTTGAACGAGCTCTGTAGAGAAGAAAATTTAATGAAATCACGTTTTCTTCTTGCCATTTGAAAAGTTGATCTCTCTCTCTCTCTCTCTCTCTCTCTCTCTCTCTCTCTCACACACACACTCATACACAACATTCTGTGTGTTATAACCATATGCATTTCTATGAATTTTCTATGTAGCGCCTGTGCTCATATCAGTTTCAACAATTCCAGAAAAAGAAAAGAAAAAAAAAATAGAAGATAAACAAAGTGTCAAATTTATGCTTTCTTGTACTTAACTAACACTACTCTCTTCTTTTAGGAAAAAAAGTGTTTTAGAATGGCCAGTCTGTTTTCATTGCCCGAATGTTGAATAAATTATGCAGCGTTGGGTGTCGAAACATAACAGACCACTTAACGTGTCATACGCAAATTATTGTATGTTTGTAAATTTGCTCATTTATTTGGTTTTATTTTTTACGTATTTTTTGTTGCTGTTCTGTCTTAAAGACAAGTGATTCACTAATTTTCTGAACGTTTATTGTTCGTTCAGAAAGAGAGGCCATGGAGACTAATCATTGTAAACTCATATATTTATGTGATCTTTATGTGCTTTTATCGTGAGTGAGTGGAGAGCCGTGTCTCTTGCACATTAATTGACGTGATCTTTCTGTATAGTTTTGCAATGTGCTTAGATTAAACTGTTTTGAGGTTACAGTTTGGTACAAGACAGCCTGTGTAAGGCACTATCAGAAAACTAGCAGAAATAGCATTCTTTGTGGAGGTATTTTATAGTCAGTCACTGTGCACTGTACGTTCCATTGTCACAAGACAAATGATACGAAATAAAGATAAAGAGGAAAGGGATGTTCATTCCAGCAGCCTGGCATTTTTAAAGTCAGTCTCATAAATTATATTCATAAACTTTGAACTTTCGTAAAAAATAAGTACCGTAAGTACCAATAACTTGGTTTTTCTCACACACAGGCACACACACACACACACACATACGCACGCACGCACACACGCACGCACGCACGCACACACACACACACACACACATACACCTCTCTGTCTCTCTCTCTCTCTATCTATCTATTTATCTATCTATCTGTCTGTCTGTCTGTCTGTCTGTCTGTCTGTCTATCTATCTATCTATATATGTACCTGTCTATCTATCTATCTAGTATCGCTGAGATTACTTATCTGTCCTTGTTGCTGCTGTCGAGTGCAAACACGATCAGTTCTGCTTAATAAACAACGCCTCTCTGCCAATAGCAATTAATAAATTGCAGCATGGCTGTACAGCGCTTTGTCCATTTTGCAACAAATTCACCTGAGTGTAAAATCAAAAGTATAAGACGCCTACAGAGGGCATCACATCACCCAAGTAGACATTTTGATGGGGAAAGTAAAGCTAAGATGATATGGCAAGCAATTTAGATACAAAAAGTTACATGCAAGAACCGGGGACTATAGCACAACACAATAAGTCAGTGAGACTTGACTGTCTGCAGCTCATGATTTCCGAGACATGTTTGTCTTGTCAGTATTGTTATGCTTTTTATAAGCTTTTCAACCTCCTGTAGTGGTAGTTATCTCAGGTGTCCACCGCCGTGGTCAAAAAATAACATAACACTAATGTGTTATGTGTTCAATTCGTGACAACGTTCCTCTCGGTTGTCAGTCTCCTTGCTTTCTGCCTTTCATTCCCCTTGGACATCAGGGCTAAAGACAAAAAAAGATCACTGTGACCACCTGACCCGGCAAGGGAACCGAAATGTAATTCCAGCCCATCTATATCGTGACGCACCTCGTCTAAGAATCATTATCAGAAACAAACAAAACAAAAGGAAATCGAAGAATAAAATGCAACAATAAGCAAGTGCAGTGCAAGCAGGAACATCATTAATCAGAGCAATAACGCAACGAGGAACACAACAATAAAACAGTGAAGATTGGTTTCTCTATCCTTTCTTATCTTGCAAGAGATAGAATATGGCTGTGCAGAGCAATCCCAACATTGGATTTTCTTTATGCGATAATTTACTCCTCCATCTGATGAAGGAACTCAAAAAAAAAAAGGATACACCGGAGGAATGGGACGATCAATCCCAGTCTTCGTCTCTATGTCATCTCTTTCCAGGTTGACGTGAAATGACTCGCCATCTCTTTCTCTCTCTCTCTCTCTCTCTCTCTCTCTCTCTGTCCTCCACTTCTCTAGTACATTCCTCCGTAGATCGATTCGTCCAGTTCTTGATGTCATCCGTCCATATTCTTCGCTGTCCCAGTATATTGTCTATAATCATAAGAATTTGCTATATATTCGGAATTTACAAAAACAAGAAATAAAAGGCAAGCGGAGAAATTCCAGCTCAGCTACAATTTTCTTACACTGTGTGTGTGTATGTGCTTTTTTTTTTTTTAATCGATTAAAAAAAAAACAGAAAATTGTCTTTGTAAGCTGGAGATAAACGTTAAGAATTTTTGTTGGCACAAAAAAGAACTGAAGTTTTAGAATACGGTTCAAAACTATGAACTCCTTTCAGTGATATTATCCAAAACGTTTTACACGAAAGATTTATTATTATTATCTTTTTTTATATTATTATTATTTTCGCATTCCCAGCGACATTGCTTTTCTTAGTTTTTAAATTGTTATTGCTATTATCCTCACCAATGTTGGACGCAACAGCGATTCGAATGAATGGTATAATTACAGAGAGTGCGTTCATTTTTTGTTCATGCTGATCAAGATCTCCGAGGCAATAGATGTTGACACTAATAGACCATTTGCATCAGTAATGACGGTAGATAAATGTTCAAAAACTGGCCTCTTTATTAGCAGTAAACTTGGAGAGCATGCCGATAAAAAAAAAAAAGAAAAAACTCGGAATTTTAATTGAGTGAAATTATGTTAAACGTGTATGTTTACATAGATACCTGTTTGAGGATTTTTTTGCGCCATTCAAGTGTTTTTGATGAACCATTATTTTGATTAACCAAATTGTATTTTCTCTTTGCCAAGCACACGAGGTAACAAGCAATTGAGGATCATTTTTTTTTTAAGAAACAAGAAGGAAAATTCGCACAAAAAAAGGTCTCATAATGAAACGATCAAGCTAGTATTTTTCACATTTTTTTCTGTGTTTGTTTTGCAAGTTTCAACATGCTTGTTCATCACTTGTGTGCTTGACAACGGGAAATAATTTGGTTGACGGAAAAAAAAAAAATCTCATTTTTGGCGTATGGGAAATAGTCAGCAACTTTGAGGATCAATAAGACGTGGAGAGAAATAAGATACAAACGACTGGTCCTGGGGATTGACCATAATGTCACGCCTTAAAGGATGAAAGAGATGTCTGTGTAAGAGAAACCATTGCTGATTTCCAGCTCTAACTAACAGTGTTGAGATGGTCACGACAGTTGTTTGAAAGATGAAGACCCTGTCTGTTAGTCGATGCTTAGAAGCCTCCCTGCTTTTTGGCTTCACTGTACTAAATATGTTCATGTCACAGTTACGAAGCAGTCTGGCACCAAATGTCGGAGGTCTTGTGTAAACAGAAATCGTTTGAAAATTTATGATCTCTTTAATTCATATCCAACAACGTGCAATTTTTGTTGCGTCCTGTTTAAAAACGTCAGCATTTGGCTCTAATGGACCGCTTGCTTGAACAGATTATGTTTGACCTATTGTTCCAAGGGTCTTCTGAGCTGGTCCTTTCAGGAGACCAAAAAAAAAAAAAAAGAGAAAGAGAGAGAGAGAGAGACAAATGAAAGGTCAGGGCACTTCAGTCCACATTTTTCTCTTCCAAAACTGTCAAAACATCGTGTTTGATTTGTAGCCTCCCCACTTTCCCTTTATTCAATGTTGTTTTATGTGACAATTTGGGCCTAGGTCGATCATACTTCAACGATAATGGCCTTCAAGAGTGTTTGCATATCAGGTGACGACATTAATTTGTGTTATCTGCGCATGGCGAATGGTTTGCTTGTCTGAGTGACAGAAAGAAGAACTGGCCTAGCTACCTCAACAAGTCTGGCGCAGTCCTGTAGACCTCTCAGCACATGGAGTGTTTTGGGGCCTCCTCAGCCCATGTGAATAGGCTTGTTAGAGCTGATTTTTTTCGTCTTTATTGTTGTAAGCTGATTTTTTTTTTTCTAGTATCGGATGCTTTTTTTTTTTTTTTAAATTGGTTCCGTTGTTGTCAGCAGAATTTGTTTTTCTGCTAAGCTGAAATATTTTTTTTTTTTTTTGCTTTTATTTATTGATTTGTCTATTCTTCAGCGATTGTTTGTTTGTTTGTTTGTTTGTTTGTCTAGTGTTATTTCGTTTGGCCTCGTTAACTGAAGTTCATTTGTGTGTAAGCTAAATTAATTCTCTGTTCTGCTTTGTCGGCTAGATTTTCTATATTTGCTTTTGTGCATAATTGTTGGGAGTTGAATTTCGTTCTGATCATCTTTTGTCGAAAGAAGACTCGATGTCAGTTATCTCTACCCTGACGCACTGTGGCTTTACCTACTCATTAGAAGTCAGTTCTCAGACATGCGTTAAGCGGATATTTCAAGCAATCAGTAAGAACTGTTTGAAATGATCTTTCAAAAGAGAAGTAGCTGAATTGACAAGAGATGCTCTTTATCATAAAACTTTTTTCTGTATATTATTTGACCATCTGATGGCTTGGACATCTTAGTCATTCAAGAAAAGTGTAGACGGTGTTTAAAAACCACTCCAGTAGTAACATTTATTTGGAGTAGATAATATAAACATGTCTTTTATACAGCATCCATAATAGAGAGAAACAGAAAGAAAGAGAAAACGGAAGAAATAACTCCACATGTTTGTCATAAAATGTACTGAAATGTTACGTCTTACACAGAGAAGAAGGGAATTATTACTTCGGCACCAGATGCTATACAGTACTATATTTAAGCTTATGTTCTTTCTGCAATGCTCAACGAAGAGCATCCCCCTGCTTTTCATCCACAGTCTTCGGTAAGACGAGAGGACAGTGTTCAAGTGACCGACCATGCAGAATAAGAGACGAGTCCTACATGTCTTTCTACTCTCCGACTCCTCAATGCCGGGTCAATGATCTGTGAAGCCGACATGTCCGCCTCAGTCAAGCATGCTTTGATCAAACGCTCTTTTTGCAGGTGTCTGGACTGCTATGTAATTGGCATCCAAGAAAATTGAACTATACACTCAAATTTCGATTTGTAGTATGGCCTTAAATGACAATTAGGTTAGCCTGAGATGAAATATAGTATGGTCTCAAATGTCAATGCAGAGGAATTATCTTGTCATTCTGGAGTATGATATCTGGAAAATCATTCATAGTATAGTGGGCATATCTTTGGGCAGATCGGGCTCTCGACACTTTTAGGTTTGGAAACTTAGCTTTTCAAATACAGCGTTTCACAATCTCAAAACACAGTAAATTGTATCACTTCCTTTATCTAAAACCCGCATTTCATTCTCTGTGTTGAAGGAGAAATTGTAGAAAATAAATGTCAGTGTTCCCCAAAGAGAGGTTTTCAAGCGAACTGCGTCTCTTCCAAGTACAGTAGCTCGTATCTCTCAATCGCTGGCACTGGTCTGCCGAAGAAGAATGGAAAGCTGTGATGGGCGCTGAAAGACGCTGACAAATTTCAGTGCTCGGCGTCTCCACTGCGGCTCTCAATGTTCATTAGATCTTGTCCTAGTGGTTAAAGACGTATAGGGCCTGTTTAAGGTAGAATCAATCTAACTGTCTGTCTGTCTGCCTGACTGTCCATCTATCTATCTATCTATCTATCTATCTATCTATCTATCTATCTATCTATCTATCCATCTATCTATCTATCTAT
>JBCAUA010034138.1:0-12199 GCA_038406235.1 Peronia verruculata | reverse complement strand
GCGGCTCAGACCGAAATCCTTGCCGTCCGTATGCCTTCACACACCAGCCTCATTAGGCAAACCACGTAGAGCTACCTGAAGGGCCAATGAAGTGGCTACCGGCATACTAGGGGACAGTCTCAGATGAAAAGAAAAGAAAGTAAGACATTTTACGTATGAGACACGCGACATGATAAAATCAGGCTCTCGACAAATTTTAAGCATATGGAGTTATTGGTATCAACTGTAAAGATCACTCGTTTCCCTTTGAGTGTTTGAAAAAATGATGGTTGTACCTTAAACAGAAGTTGAGATATTGGCAATTGAAGACGGTAGGAGTGGCCTGTTGCTGCAGCTGGATTTATTGAGAAAATGGTTAATTACTTTTGTAAATCCTTTTAATCCGTGTTAGACCACACCACTAAATTACAATGTTTGGGCTTTTACTCAATCTGTTTCAATAAACTGAACTCTGAAATGCATTTTAGATTGATTCAGAAGGGTTGGTGAAAAATACGTGAAAAAATTTTATTCATTCACTGCTGAAAAACGCGACTTCTCCAGTCGGCTCAGTTTGACGAGCGCCTGATTTCATTGTGTTGCGTCTCATATTACGTCAACTTTTCAAGATGCCCGGCAGTACAATGTGCTATACATCGGAAAGTCCACATGTCATATGCACAAAGGCTAAAAATGTCACGAATAATATTAGAACAAGGCAGGAACAAGAAACATTGCTACAACTTGACAAGTGTACCGCTCGCGGGAGAAATTACATTGGGTAACACTGGCGGTTAGGTCGTACTTGGAACAGACACCCACTTCTGTCAGACTATCTCTGCTGGGTTGTAATTTACATTTAAAATTCACTTTAAAAAGAAAGGCAGAATGTTATAGGAGATTTGAGTAGAATTGTGATACCTATGTTAGCTATTTGGAAGGGAATTCCATTGACAGTTCTGAAAACTAAGTCTCTGACCAGATCGGTCAGATGACACTTCCGAGACCAGACACAATACCACTGACTGCCACAGGCCGTATGGAAATTGCTGTGTACACATATCAAGATTTATTTGTTTGTTCTTTTGTTTGCTTGTTTATTTGTTGATTTTGTTCTCATACCCGTTGAATTCAATTTAAAGATATTTTATTTTTGTAATATAACTGATTCACATCTCTATGGCATTTTTTTTTAAAAACTTTTTTTGAACGAGCATGTCATCCATTCTCTTTCCTGCTTTGTTCTTCGGGATGACTTCATTATTTGTCCATCACTCATTCCCTCTTCCCCTCCCCTTCCCGTTCTCTCATTCCCCGCCGACGGCTTACTTCACATATAGGACTTCTTCGACTTCAGTACACGTAATCACCAAGCCATTGTCATACATTACCTATATCTAGTTCTGTCTGTTACGGAACTGATAGACTTAAGTGAAAGTGAAAGTACCATCCCTTAACTCCCAAGAGAGGAAATTGGCTTGGCCATTTCAGAGCTCGTCGCCGCAGTGCAGCGCCACTGTACTTCCCCCGATATACATCAGGAACCCGTTTTACAGATGGATGGGCTGAGGAAAATGTATTCAGTATATGATTCAGTGGGTTGGCAGACAAGACTCTTAGATCTCCACTTCTAACTACACGAAACCGAGAGACTGTTCGGTTTCAGCACATTGTAGGCCATACTCAATACATATCTCAAGCTCTAAAGTCACGTTACTGAGCTGTCAGATTTGTTCAGCTTCATTACACGTAACCTTGACAGCGACACTACATGAGATATCTCCAGTTCTGGCTACACTAAGTAGTCTCAGCTATTCACACTATCACACACTCACACAAACACGCACAGAGCCAAACATAATATTGTAAATCTCATTTATCGTTCTATTTTCTAACTGCTTACATATTCACATCGCGCCACGATCATGTTTTAACAAGCGATCCCCGAATTTTTCACAGAATATTTTGCTAAGTTCTGCATGTACCTCTTCTCATTAATCTCATTTCAAGTACCAACCTTTGCTTTTTCTTTGTTTAAATTAATGCTAACTTATCACCATTGCTTCTAAAACGTCCAATGTCCATCAACGCGGTACGGTAATTAATATATTGTAAAAAAAAAAAAGGTATAAAATTAATTAATTTTTTAGGCTGTTCTGTTCAAGCAATTTTGTTTTTAAGTGACGTTTTTTCTTTTTCGTTTGTTTTTCTTCTAGACGGGATGGTACAAATCCGTTTAGTATATATCTTTCAGAGATTGGTTCCCTTGTGTTATGACCCTAGCAGTTCTTTTATTACAAAATTATCACATTTATAACACCAAAGTCTGGTCTCCATCCGCATTTGTTCCGAAATCAGAGATTTCACTTGGAAACAAACCAGCCCTTGACGGATGCCGTGGTCTTCATAGTACTTTGGTTCAAACGTTTGAATGTTGTACATGACTATGATAGTAATATAACCATATATAGAAACGTTTAAGTTGTATAATGCATTGTTGAGCATATAAGATATCCCAGATGTGTACATGTACTTGGTGAGATTGACTATAAAGGGCTCAATGCAAGATGTGCAATTATTGTCCGAGACGATATCCGAAAAATCGATTCAGTTCGTAATGTCACGTGACTGAGTACAAGGTGTCTGATGTCGAAAAGTCCCTGGCTGAGAAACTGAAGACAAGACTGACCATAGAGTGACTGCAGCGACTGGACATGAGGGTGGCACTGTGACAGAAAGGTCATTCGTGAGTATTTTTTCCTTGATTAAATCGTCACATGCCACACTTCAGAAAAAATGAGGTTTATCCTTTTTTATTATATTCAGTTTATTCCTATTCATATATCAAACTGTGTTCCAGTACTGATTTAACACGAGACACAAATATCATAGATTTAAAGAAAAAATAATCATAAGAAAAAAAGAAAAAAAAAGACAAATACCAATTTAAAAAGCATGCATGTGACAGTATAATCATACGGGAAAGAAGGATCATGACCGTCTGACACAGGTGTCCATCCTTACCACACTCATTTTACGAGGCTAAGGCCGTAGCTACAGTGCGCCAGTGCTTGTGTCTAACTTTTGCACCGCGTCGCACAATGTTAAAAGACAAACTCATTTCATTGCCGCCTGCTGCAGCGCGTCTGGGTCTGACCACGTGGCCAGCTAGCCTGTCAGCTCGCGTTCTTTTTTCTTTTTTTTTGTGCTTTTCTGCGTCTTGCGATCTCGCAACGTGACTACATGAGCCTGCAGCGTGAGAGTTAGACACAGACACATTTAGACTGTGGCCACGGCCTAAGTGACAAATGTACAACTACTTCATTAAACAACATTTGCACTGAGCTCTTCATATCCAAGCACTTCTGGATTTGCCTGATGTTTGTTTGTTTGTTTGTTATGGTTATGAAATGTACCATTATGAAAGAATAAATTATCATAACTTGATTTATTTAGCACCATGCAAATATTGATTAAAATATATTGAGGCTGGTCCTCTCGCCGTCTGGCTATAGGCCGAGTAAAAATCATTATAATATTTGTCGTGTTTAAGCAGTTAAATCAACATTTGATTATCATTTTTTTTTTCTTTATCCCTAAAGTGAAGACCTCAGAGCTTCAGAGATAGCTTTTCAGATAATGATTCCTTCTGTTTAACCCTGGAAGCATGGATGTAGTTTTATAAAACGATATTTCATGGATTTCTTTTGGATCGTCATATGGCCTGACACTAAACCATGTGATGGGTAAAATTAAATTGGAAACATTAACCCAAAATATAGGTTTGTATAATTAACACAAAGAAACTGTTTATCCATCTTTGTCTAGTCCTCTTAAGTATTTTTGAAATATTTAGGTGCACATTGATCAATGTGGGCTATATCATGTATTAATGTTGATGCCCACCGGCAGTGAGGTTTAACCACATAAGAAAAGTTAATGGACCGTTCTCTTCACCATCTATTGTAAGTTGACATGCAGTTAACACTTTACCTGCCAAGACAATAGGACACATGTAACGACTGTTCATGGTTTCTGTAAACTTCAGGTAGAAAGATAGAGTTAGGGAAGATACTAATACGTTACCTCAAAAGATACAAATATGGAGGTCACTGAAACAGATATTTTCTTCGCTTGGTGAACTTTCACGACTTTCAGAAACGTTTAGTATTGAGCTTGGCATGCAAAGTGTTAAAGACAAGCCTCCTACTAACTGTGAAGAAACACTATATCGGCCTATATCTGACAAACATATGTAAACCATACAGACCCGCTGTCGGAAATGTTTGGCCGTTTCATATGTCAAAGAAGAAATAATATCCATCCATACTATCTAGAGTCCACGTCTTATAGTGGTTCTTTTGATTCTTCTCTCGTATTTTCTTCTTCCTCTTCTTACCGTTAATTATTATCTTGGTAAAATCATTCAACTTCTCGAAGTGGTGTCTTTCTCGGCGGTCATATTTTTTTTTTTTTTTTGCTGTGACTATTGATTTTATTGTAATTTACACAATATCATTATCTTTTTTATTATTATAGTAAAAACGTTTGTTATTATTATGAATTAAGGCTTTATTAAAATTTACGTAAAATTATAATTACTGTAATTACGATTTTTACTATCACTACAAAGTAAGATCATTGTTATTGTAATTCCAGATTTTAATTTATCACCACAAAATAATCATCACTCAAGAAAGATGGATTAAAACACACCAATACAGCTAAAGTAAGCAGATTGGAGCTGTCAGGAAGTCTTCACTTTAGATTGTCGTGTTGTCCTGTTGCAAGTAACATGTACAGTAGTCTCTTTTTGTGTTACTTAAATTATGCAGTTATGCCCCTTTGACTACATGTCCCTAGTCTCCTCCCTTTCATCGCCTAAATTATGCAGTTATCTCCCGTGACTTCTTTGTCTACGCTCTAAGTGAGGTGGACAGGGAGAGATTTGTTCGTGTGTCTGTTTGTTTGTTTGATTGTTTTTGATCATTTTCACAAAATGACATCCACCGACTTGCAGACCCACCCTTAATGATCTAGTGCAATAAACCAGTTGACAATATAGAACTGCCTTGCGTTGGTTTCTTTAATGTATTTCCTTGTGGACAAATGAACTACATGTATTTGTATTCGTTTTAAGTTCATTAATCCTATGTTGTTAATTGTTTGTTTGTGTTGGTGTTTAACGGCACATCAACACGATCATGGCTTTGTGAGATGCCACACGATGAAATCAGGCTCTTGTCAAATTTCGAGCATATGGAGTTCTTGGTATCACAAGGGAGATTATTTAATTCCCTTTCTATGTGTGGAAAAACAAAAAGTTATGCTCTACCTTAAATAGAAGTCGAGCTATTGGCTATCAAAGACGATGGGGGTGACCCGTTGTTGATGCTGCATTTAGTGAGAAAATGGCCGATCACTTTCGTTAGTCCTTCTTTATCCTTATTAGGCCATGCCAGTAAATTACAATTTTGGAGTTTTTATTCAGTCTATTTCAACAAACTTCAGTCCGAAATGCGTTTTCAGATTCATATCAAAGCGGTCTGTGAAGATTAATAAAAAAAAAAAAAATGTCGGAAATTCATATGATGCTGAAGAACACGTGATTTCTTTTGTCGCCGCAGTTTGAAGAGCGCGGGATTTCATCGTCTCGTCTCATATTGTGCCAAACACGGTAAGATACGTTTACACGCCAAGAAGAAGAGAGAAAAGAGAGCGGGACAGAAGACAGGCGCAAGGAAAGAGAGAAGAGATGTCATCCCTGGAACGTCGAGAATGGCATTCCATGGAAGACATCCCACCGATGTTGGGCTTCTGCTGCCTGCAGGTGAGAGCAGAAAACCTACTGACACACCCCGGGCCCCCACTGTACTATTTATGTGACGGCATGATGTGTTGTTTCTTATTTATAATATGTTTCTAATATATGAAATAATAATAATAATTTAAATGAGACGCAACAAGACGAAATAAGGCGCTCGTCAAACTGAGGCGACTGGAGAAATCCTGTGTTTTTCAAAAGTGAATGAATTTTTAACGTTTTTTTTTTTTTTCATCAAACTCTTCTATACCAATCTAAAAATGCATTCTAGAGTTAGATTTGATGAAATTGACTGGATAAAAGTCCAAAAATTTAATTTAATGGCATGGTCTAACAAGGATTTTACAAAAGCGATCGGTCATTTTCTCCCTAACCTTAGTTGTAGCAACATGTCACTTCCATTGTCTTTTACTGCCAATATCTCAACTTCTACTTAAGGTAGTTCAGTTTTTTTTTTACGCTGAAAGGGCAATGAATAATCTTTACGATGTTGTTGATATGACAACGTATTTACGTCGTTTTTGAATGCCGGGTCCTCTTTGATGAACAAACGGCTATCTATATAGACGACAGACGGACGAATAGACCAGAGGGCAGACCGACGCACGGACAAACAAACAGACAGACATATCGACAGACAGACAGAGAAAATGAGGGACAAACGGACAGACGGATATATTTTAGATAATGGATGGACGAACGGTGGATGGACTGGCAGACAGACGGGCGAAGGGGACAGTCGGACGGACAGTAGGACAGAGGGATGGACACACAGATGTGTGATCTTATTTGTTGTTAAGGTCAGGATTGGAGTTAGGGTTAAGATGATACTATCTAGGTCATAAAAATATCATCCAAATCTTGAATATAACAGGGAAGCCTAATATTTCGACAGACTGTCACCCAAACAGATCATGCTCAGAGATAGCCGTCACCAGGCCAAACCTACATCGGCCCAGGGGAGATCTGACGTACAAGTGTACAAGTTTAATGGCATGTTGGCTTACTTGGCTTTAGGTGTTTAGATCCTGAGCAGATCATCGACTGAACTTCGGTCTATATTCTCTTTGACGCATACTTTTCACACCTAGTCAAGCATGTTCTTAAATTCAGCTGCGGAAAGCACTGATGTGGAAACCTCTTCATGTTTAACCCTCTGCAAGCCTTTACGATAGATAAATATGATAGTGAAGTGATGATAAGCTCGACAAAACTGAACAGAAAATTTTGAGGTGACTAACTGACTAGAGTTTGCTATAGAATTAACCTTTTGCTGCCGAACAATACTTCGGGTATATATTAAGTCTCACCATATCATCGCTGATACTGGGCATCGGTAAAGGTTGTATGATCACATTCAAAGATCGCATTACGTAAGAAAAATTTAAGAGACGAATCCAGAATGAAACTAGGCCATATTCCAATCTTCTAGCTATGGTAAAACGCCGTAAACTGGTGTGGTATGGACATGTCACACAATCTTCAGGCCTTGCAAAGGCCATTGTGCAGGGTACCGTTTCAGGAAGAAGAAAAGAACGCAGACGAAAGAAGAGATGGGAAGACAACAAACGAGAGTGGACGGATCTGGAGCTTAAGGACACCTTGAGAAAGGCAGAGAACATGAAGGAATGGAGGAAGCTGGTTGTTAGATCTTCTGAGGCACCACACAAGACAACTGGTCTACGGGAGCATTGAATGAATGAATGAAAAGTTATGTTCCTTTTTTTTAGGGGGTGGGGCGGATTACAGAGGGTAATGTAGCCTAAAGAACTTCCAAAATTATCTTCAACCGTGCTAGACGCAGAGTAGCCGTAATTGCTTCATGCAACGTAAAATCGTAATGCAAGCAAATACACAAACAAGCAAAATATCCCAAAATTATCCCAGCAACGACAACAAGACAGACGACCATACCGATAAAGACGTCAACGACAACAGAAAGAACAGCAATGGAAGTGTCACCAACAACAGCATCAATAATGACAACGATATCAACAGCCATACTACAGACAACAATGAGAAGACCAACAACTACAGCTACAACCGGTACAGCTACGACTACATTGGCAGAAAGACAGACAGACAGACTGACAGACTGACAAACAGACAGACCAGACTGAGACAGACAGACCAGACTAAAACAGGCAGACAGACAGACAGACTGACAAACAGAATGACAGACAGACAGACTTGACAGAGCAGTAACAACGACAACAGTTACAACAACAACAACAACACACGAATATCCAAAGCAACATCCAATATCTTGTTGGGAGATAAGAGGTCGCATTCCCGTTACACACATATCAAAACAACAACAATAATTAATAGCAGCCACTACAACAACCTAGAACATACTCTATAACAGTCCTATCTACAGCAACAGCCAAACATTTTCCATGGATCTTTAAGCACAAACCAGGCAACAGCAGTTAATATTCCCACCCACTAAAAAAAAAACAAAAAAGCCCACACCCGCATCCAAAAGCTCATCCACACGTCATTTATTATGTTTCATTAATGGTATACACATACCAAAATAACAATAGAAATATCATCATCATCAACAACAACAACAACAACAACAACAACAACAACAACAACAACAACAACAACAACAACAACAACACGTTGCACACGAATATCTAAAGCAACATGCAAAATCGCATCCATACACGAAAGTTGCCTTGGCATTGAAAACATACCGAATGAACAACACTAAGGTACAGGTGTGCTTTTGTACTTCGACACATCACTGCAAAAAATCCTGACACATGCATTTCATTACTTAAAAACTCCTGTTATATCAACCCCACTTGGACTACGGTGCAGCGGAAACTATGGGAACAAAAATAATAATAATAATAATAATAATTTAAAAAAAAACGCTGCGTGTCTGTACCTTTTATGAGCAAAGCTTCAATAGAAAAGCGTCTCAGGTCATTTCACACGCACGGAAAACATAATTTATGTCAGCTCCTCCCTGCACAGTGATGTAAGGCAAGCTCTTTTGGTAATGTCTAGCTTAAACATCAACAGGTTGCCAAATAGACAGAGGTACAGGCAGACTGATAGGCAGATTAGACAGGTAGACAGAAGGGCAGCCAGTCAGGCAGACAGGTAAAACAGGCAGGTGGACAGACTGGAAGACAGATACAAGGGAGAGTGCTGGGTGGATGGGATGGATGGATGGAGGATAGATGGATGAATAAATGGATGAATGGGTGGATGATTTTTTTGTTTTTTTGTTTCATTTTAGGTTTTCTCTGGGAATTAACGGCGAATCAGCACAATTAAGACCATATATCGTCCAGCACTGTTTTCAAGTCAAAACGATTGATCAAAGGATATATGTAAAATATAATACCGTACCACGATACGTATCTAGCGTAAATTTGTTGAAGCCAATTCGACCCCCCGCATTATACGACAGATGTTTACCAAGCGAAGTTCTCGAATTCCGAGCCATCACCAACAATACAATGACAGGGCCGTGTAAAAGTGAGCGAAATCATGGGATAGCTTTTGTGGGAGGCAAAAACTGAATACATCAGGTTCATTCCACCTAAAATGAAACTGGCTATGAAAATTTCAGTATCATGTGGCGCTTGATGTAAGTATTTTATATTTATCTTAAGACCCTGAGGCATCTGATTTTGTATAACTAAGATGTGTCACAGAAAAAATTATAACTCTCAAAGACTGTCTTTGGCGGCTTCTCTGATATTTATTCAAATGTCTTGAATATTCAGGGTTGAACTAGAATAGTGACATGCGTAAAATGGAATGGTCCCTGAGACGTTTACGTGGGAAAAAAAAAAATCAATTTGTATACCAGACCACCCCCACACCACCTATCTGCAAATAATAATTAATATCTTCTATAATAGACAAAGATAAATAGGAGATTTAATAACTTAATTTTGGAGAACCAAATGATGACACACGTAACGAAAAGTCTTGACACACGTAACGCTAGTTAATCATCAAATTACAAAGACATGGTCACTTTGAACTAAAATGGTTACAAATTTTGATCATATTTGCTTCCGCTTCATGCAACACTGTCTTAAAGAACTACCGAAAAGATAGACTGATAATCGTAAGCGATTTTGCAGTTTCTTTTTTTGGACATGACACACGTAACGTCAAGAAAAGTGATAGTACCACATAGACAACATTGTTTTTGTTTATATTCTCTCATTGATTTCTTTAGATGAACAACTTGTTTAACTAATCGCAGCTTAAATTGATCAAAAGAGACTTCTGGGTTTCAGTGATATTATCTTGAGTACCTGAAAGTAGAGCTAAGATGATGACACGCATAACATGGAATGGGGCATTAACATCGTGTTGCATATCTCTCAAACACCCTGAAGGTCAAGCACTAGCCACTTCGACAATCTGCAAGGCAGTCATGTTTTGCAAGTTTTCGAATGCCAAGCCATCATCCAGCAATACAACGAGGAACTCAATATCAAAAAATGTGGATGTGGATAAGCAAAGAGAGTACAGCGAAACTGCTAGGAGTAAAAGACGGATCTCGGTAAGCAGGCTTGTTTTTAGTTGGTGTTGGGATTTAACAACTCATCAGCAAAAAGTAATAATTACTCAACTAAATGATAATGGAGAGTAGATTTTTATCTGTATAGCGCCTATCCCCGTACTGTATAGGCCCTAAGCGCTTTGAATCTATTATTACCCTGACAGACCCAAAGAAGACACTCATGAACGTTCTCAGCTTCCTGGGAAGCATACAAGGCGGCTGCTTGTTAGGCGTTTAAATTCTTATCAATCTAACAATATCGTTCTCTGTCTATAGTCGGATATCCATTCAAACCTGGGTGGAGTCAGGAAATGTGTGTTTATTGTCTTTCCCCAACAGAAATTGTCGAGACCAGTCAGGATTCGAACCCGGAACTTCAGACCCCAACCGCTAGGTCACCGACACCACATGGAATACGTTTACAAGTCACAAAGATTGAAGGATGAGTAAAGTAAAATACCACGTGGGCGATACGTGCATCGTATGACGTTTACAAGCCAATGAGTGCAGGGGATGTCTCACATTGTTATCGTGTAGACATGGACAGGTTCAGAGATAAGCAGGCAAGCGGGCTGACAGACCAGAGTTGACAGACAGACAGACAAACCAGAGTAGACAGACAGACAAACAATGTTTTGGAGATGGATGGACAAACAGACAGAGAGTAGGGGGCAGGTGGATGGACGGATGGATGGATGGATGGATGAATGGATGGATGGATGGATGGACGAATGGATGGGTGGGTAGATGGGTAGAAGGATGGATGGATGGTTGGAAGGATGAACGGATGGATGAACAGGCAGATAAATGGGTAGAGAAAGATGGCTAATGCTTTAATCTTTAATCCAAATGGGCCGGATGCCTTTGGCAACAAAATCAATTGTACATTGCAAAGTTTACCGGTGGAAGTTACACCGTTTTATCGTATCTAACCATTTGACTAAGTGCCTCCACATCAACTTTCTATCTCTCCCAAACGATCAGTAAGCGGACACCAATTGGCTGAACAACACGGTGTCACTGTGCGTATAACAGATCAATGAAAGACACTTTATACCAGTGCTGTGCTCTTCTCAGCTTTATTGGCTCAATTTATTACCCAGTAGCTGAATCGTCGAGTGTACAGCCTACTAGTACTTTAAGGTAAAAAAAAGTATGTGCGTATGGGCTCAATATTTTTATAATGTTTGAAGCTGTTCGATTCTTAGACAGTGGAACTATCTCGTCTATAAATGCGTGCCGAGTTTGGGTGAAAAGAATTCTAGTGCGTAGAACTTTGAAATTACCACCCATATCACTATCGCTTTTGTCCGGATTAGCCCACTTTTGACCTCATTTTTAACTGCTAAGATATTATATCTAACGTGCTCAACGTACACACGAGACTTCTGAAATATTTTCGCCTTGTCCAAAAAGGGCTCGACGTAGGGCTCCCCTCCTCAAGAATCAGAGGAACTTTGAGTAACTGCCAAAATAAGTAAATAAATAAAAATAAATAAGAAATAAATAAATACGATGCATGTTTTATATATGAAGGGTTTCGGGGCAAAATGAGACATATCCAAAATTGACGTTTAGAAAAAAAAAACAAAAAACGATGCTTATTTCTCCAGTAGTTAGTAACTGTCATTAAGTCTCAAGAGTTCAGGGAAGGATATGATAAGTCGTGATTGATGAAAAGGAAAGTCTTTACCATATAGCACTATCACTATTGCCAGTATTGAGGGGTATAAGTCAACATTTTCAAAAATGGCGTTTGTCTCGTTTTGCCCCGAGACCCTTCATATATTTTAATCACCAAATATTTCCCATATCTAGTAATATTCGAATCTTTCTAATATTCTTTTTTT
>JBCAUA010034137.1:0-21343 GCA_038406235.1 Peronia verruculata | reverse complement strand
CACTTTTTTAGGTTTTGTAAAGGTTAAAAACCAAAACTGGGGGGTAATGTTTACATCTGGACCCTCCCCCCCCCCCCCCCCCCCAACTGATATAATCACCCTCAGGAGGTCAACAGATGCCCCCTAAATGATGTCTTTAAGTTAGAACTATATTAAGTCAAAGAATTCTATCAATCATGCAAGGATAACAATTGAGGAATACTGAACAAATGAGGTATCCAAATGGGGTACAAAAGACTTCAATAGAAACAACCAAAAAACAACAAACAAACATAAAGACAAAAGAGAGAGAGAGAGAGAGAGAGAGAGAGAGATTAACTACATTGAATAATATTTTTGAAAGTCTCACACACGTAAATTACATCATAGCTTCACTTCTAATAAAGAAAGGAATGGACTAGATATGACTTCAAAGCGAGTTCCTTCTAGTAAAACTGTCTAAGTTTCCGACCCATTTTGTGATGTTAATGTTCATTTATGTGCATATACATGTAAGTGAGTTTCGTGTCGCTAACTCCCTGTTCTGACAATTAAAAACTAAGTACGACGTGCTGAACACTGACACTCTGAAACTGGAACGGTATTTACAGTATTCCATGCCATTTTAATACAGACAAAATAGTGGCATACTTTGGGCATATAAGTGACCGAGTTTGCTGCACCCAAATCCCAGAGGTAAGGAAAATGCAGGAGTCTTTGGCAACAAGAAAACAATGGAGTAATTTGGTTTAGGCTGAACAAATGTGACAAAGGCAGACCCACCACAACAAATACATGTAGTGTCAAGTAGGGGCTTTCAGCTGGCTGTCAACACATTGCAATAACTGGGGTGTTGAAATGAACAAATAAACAAACAAAATTTTTCTACACAGTGCTTGGTTCATGATTTCTTTGTTTTTTTTTAATTCCTGGGCTGAAACTTGAAGCAAGATTTCATACAAGTTGGAAAACTTCCCCAGTGATCTCTATCATAGAACTGCTTATAATCTTACGACTGTGACCCTGAATGTTGGCAAAACCAGAAATGTCTTACCTTCCCTGCATACAGCCATGCTATAATTTATCCTTTTTCAAAAAAAGATCTTGGCTGAAAAATGGAGCTGCTAGTGTGCTATTATGACTGAGTATTGAATGAGGGTAACATACAAAAATTTATACTTTGCTACTTACAGCTACACCAAACTTTTCCTCAGTCTTTTTACTGTTAATTCTTGAAATGAAGATGAAGCAGTTTAAAAAAAAAAAAAAAAAACTCTCATGGAATTCTGCCTGAGAACTCATAATTTATGGAGAGCTGACTTTTTTTCAATAGTTAATCTTTTGTTTGGCAGAACCACTACCATAACATTTGATAAATCATTTCAGGGTTTGAGATATGGTTGCTGTTAATTTCTGTTGCAAAAGAGGCACTTGTTCTTTCACAGCCTGATAGAAATCAATGATTCTGAGACAAAAAACACTAAACGAATGGATGTACCTGGGGGTCAGTGTCTTCTCACTCAATGAATGGTTTAAAAAAAAAAAAGTGCTGTCTTGTTACTAGCAATGAAATTGCCACTTCGTTATATCAATCCAATGTATGTTTTAAGCCATTTCCAGACTGAAAGAGAACTGCAACACTGATAGAACCCCACTTTACTGAATGTGTAAGTAGGTATTCTGCCATCTTCAACAATCAATGAGCCAAACACTGCTTCTTCCGGCCACATCACAATACCAGAGGGTCACCCTTGATTTCTCATCCCTGGTAGCACATATTTATTTACTGAGTAAATTGAAAGCATTAGAAAGTTTCTTCAAACAGCGATGACAGCTGTTCCCTGGTGCCCCGATCTACTGATGTCACCGCACGGCGAATGTTGGTCTTTGGCCTTAGAGAGCTCAGGTCACAGGATAATGCGTTTTTATCTGTGGAGAAGAAAACCCAGTTAAAAAATTACAAAAAGTTTATTTCCTAATAATGCTATAATATGTCTGATCTTCTTTTAAGCCTTGAGATAGCAAAGCTAAATGGCAATAATTGGAGGACTAAAACTATCTTCATATAAATCTTTTTGCATTTTGTTAACTCTGCAATACATTTGATGGAGAACAGTGTGGAAGTTGTAGGTTTGTTATAAATGACAAGAAGAAAAACTGTAATGAACAACACAGTATTTTCAATTAATAAGAAATTAGTCATTTTCAGAATGACATTATTTATAAAATATTCTAAAAATTAAAGTTTTCAGAATTCTGAAAAATTCATATTGCTATTTCTATTTATCTTTCTGAAGGGTGATGATTTCCCTTTTTTTTTTTTTTTCAACCATTAATAAAATCTTTTTGAACCAAAAAAACAACAACAAACAAACAACAAAAAACAGTTTATAGCAAAGATATCAAAACCAATTTGGCTTCATCCTTTACAGCAAAGCTTTATCATTTTTCAGTTTTCAAAATTTGATTAATTATACTGATCAACAATGTCACATATGTATGAGCAAATAACAGAAAAAGAAAATGCCAGTGGACATGGAAGAAATGGATAATTATAAAACAAACAACTAGCACACTGATAAAACATCTGAAAAAAAGAAAGATAGTTCATCTACACAAAGCTAAAACAGGGGGATGGGATTTTTATTCTTTCAGTGAAACTAGCAAATATTTGCTGCACAAATAGACATGTTAACAAAGAATGAAAAAGCTGAGAATCAACCACAGATTCAAAGTGCCATCTCCATAAAATCTTAAATCAACACAAACAAGCTGTTCAAAAGAAAAAAAAAAAGAGAAACAGCAATAATGTTAAAAGTTTGCCTGGATGAACAGACAGACATGTTAAAGGACTAACAATCACCCGATTTATGACATGTGAATCAACTGGCATTCTAGTGGTCACCATAAAAACTGTATGAGGGCAAGTTTACAGGTTTAGAAATCTGAAATCCGAGTTATTCTGTACCAAACCCAACAACAACAACAAATTTTAATTTTTGCCTTATGACCCCCTGGGAATTTTGATTAATTTGAAACTTATAAGTATTTAACAAAAAACAAAAGTTGCTACAGGACCCCTCACAGAAATTTAGGTTCTGAACTTTGTTGCCGTCTAGTCACTTTCATGCCAAGTTTAATACTGGGAGACAAACTGCTCTGGGCAAACTTCAATAACAATTAGAAAAGTTGCCACAGAAATCCCTGGGAGGTGAGGCATCATAAAGTCTTAATAAGTTTCAGAGGAGTGGTTTGAGTTTCATAAAGAGTAAGTGGTGTGTTAATTGTGAGTACATATCTGGGATAAGACAGGCAGGCTGTTGTGTGATGAGAAGATCTGTATACATGTTCTGTGCACAGGGGTGGGCAAGCTGGTCAGATCAGTTGGACTTCTGTGATATTTAAACATGCACACCAAGACAGTATGGAGCCTACACAGAGCTTTCTTTCACCTTCCAGCAATGTTTGAAAAAGCTGCAAAAAGTGCTTAGTGTTTGTGCTAGTGTTCTTAGTGAATTCAATTTTGATTTCGTGGTCTGTTGGAGGGATTACTCAACAGCCCCTTGCAAAGTTACCCAGTCCAGTGCTATCACTGGACGGAACGAATTTTGATGATAACTTGTGTCTTGGCAGTGGCCACTTGGGCATAGGCTGTGTAAGTATTATCTAATAACACAAGATGAGCTGTTTTGAAATGCCAAACTTGGCCATGGACAATAGGTTTCACTCCTATCTCAGAAGACTATATGCCATAGTTCTCAGACACTATTTGCTTTGACCATTCTCATTTTTTCAATATCATGATCCTGAATTCATTCACTATTTTGAGATAGATAACAAATACAATAGCCCTAGATTATCCCTTAAAAATGTAAAAATATAATATTATGCATGGATTATGTTTCTTCAATTGAAAGATTTGTGAGGACACTGTGCTGGTGAATACTAAAGTCAATAGCAAAACACATATTACCACATGGAGATCAACCAACCCTTTCCCCTGGGCACAATAAATGTGTTGTAAGGATGTGAGCCTATAACACCAAGCAGATTTAAGACTTTTTTTACAATTTGTACAACATGCAGTACTTAATATAGCTTTTACATGAGGAATTTTGTTGATACACCCACTCCCTGTCAGTAGTCTACAGAAAAACAGCCAATACAATTAAATAGCAGAATCTCAATTTAAATATTCCATGTATGGATGACATAAGGATACTGGCAGTAACTTTTCATGTGAAGAAAGACAAGAAAGAAACAGAGAGAGAGAGAGAGACAGATTGTTGTTTGTTTGTTTGTGTTGGGTTTCAATGACACATCAGCAGGATTATGGTTATATTGTGTCAAACACGGTAAGAAATGTTTGCAAGTCAAGAAGAAAAGAGGAAAGAAAGTGGGACAGAAGATAGGAGCAAGGAGGGAGAGAATTGATGTCTCCCCAGGAATGTTGAGGATGGCACTCCATGGGAGACACCCCACCGATGATGGGCTCACACCACCTGCAGGTGGGAGCAGAGAACCTACTTATAAACCCTGGGCCCCCACACGGGCAGAGAGAGTGAGAGAGAACAGAGAGAGAAAGAAAAAGAGATAAAGCAATTTCATACTATTTTTACTCATTGCATTTCATACCAAATGTTCACTGAAAATATATTTCTTCACACAGTCCTAAAATATATGATCTGACATCAGCTTGGATATTATAGACACAACCAATTACATGTACATTTATTGGAATCATCCAACAAAGCACATAAATTTTAGCAGCGGCCACTCTTGCTTCTGGGCAGAAGTTCATAAGGAAATTTCAGTACTGTTCAAAACATGTCTCTGGTTGCATGAATGCTAATATGAAAAAAAGCCTGCTATGTGGAAAGCATGTAATCAAAGTTAATGGCCAAACAGTAGATTGATTACAGAAAGCATTCAAATCACAGTTTTGCTAAAATCATATGCCATAACAAGCTTGCCGCTGAGCCCTAACTAGTATACTGATATATATATATTTCTATAAAAGCAGCAGCAAAAGAAGGTGAGATGAAGAATCAGAGATTGAGTTTCTACTTCACTTGTTTCCTCACTGCCTGGAAGAAAAGGCAAAACAAAAAAATGAAGGGGACAATCAAGCCAACTGGTCCACCAGATCATACATTGTACTGCTGATTTATTAACAATATAACCTGGATGGAATGAAAAAAAAGAAAAACTATATGACAACCAGCAGCACAACATCACTTTTGAGTGCCTGTTCTCTTTGCCTATCAGTCTCTGCTAATGATTAAATTGACGTATATATGTTACAAAATCATCATATCTTCACAGCATGACTGGAATATTTAACACATAATTGAAATAAGTAACTCATGCATGCACACTCAACAGAGACTAGATCAACTTTCTTAGTGGGTCTCCTGGGTAAATTGATCTAAAGGTCTTAGCATATCATAGTTGTTTTGGTACATTCCTCCAATTTCCTGATATATTTCAACTTTTGGCTGTTATTGAACTCACTGGAGACACTTCCTGCAACACCTGAGGGACGGTCCTGTGGCCAAGAGGCATTTCCCGCAACCCGTGTGGGATTGACTGTACAATTTTTTTTTCACCCTCCCATTTCATGCAAAAACTCCGGGAACTATCCCCTACTGTAGAGTCACCATTTCTTTCATTTCGTACCTAGTTTGGCGGAAGTAGGTCTGCAACTTTTCGAGATTTTGAAGAAGAAGGGAAGCCACTTTGAAATGAATGTGTGGATGCTAAACAACTCACGTGTGTTGATCTACTCAGCACAATGTCGAGCAGAGAAAGGCAAGAATGTGAGTATTTATTTCTTTTTTGTTCCTGAACACTACACAGACTTACTCACACACAGAATGCATAAACTTGTTTTTTCTTTTTTTCTTTGTTTGGTTTCAGATGATTTATTTGATTTCAGATATATTTTCCCAAAACTCTCCAGAAACACAAAATGTCTCATTTTTAAAAAATGATTCAAAAAAGAACTATGTGAAATAATCAGTTTCTGTCTTCTGTGTCATACTGGGCTTCTTTAGTATTGTCTTATGTGTCAGAATGGTAGATGTGGGACTATAAAAAGTATGTTTTTAAAATTTTTGAAATACCCCTGAAAACTGCAGTATTCAGCGTATGTGAACCCAAATAAAAACTCAGTCTTCAGTGAGTTAAAAGTTCATTCACATTGTTGTAGCAAAACCTCCAGTGATCCTGCATTGTGCCCTGAAGACATCACTACAGTGGAAGCCAAAGGAGAAGGCAAAAGTACAGGACAAGAATAACATCAAATATATAATGCACAAGAAATGAGCTCAGGCCAAAAGACTGCAACACCTGATTCTGAGGTCACAGCAACTTACTGGCATTTTTTTCACTACATGACACATACACATAAAAGCTTAGATTGCTCAAAGTATATACATGCATTCTTGTACTCTCGTTAGGACTGACATAAAGATCTGACTTCAGAGAATCACACAATATACAGTGACAATTTTTGACAATCTACACAACTACAAGAATATGTTCAAAATGTAGTACTCCACATACTATAGTGCAGAACAATCTGTCTGTGATGACGTCAAACAGTAAAGAAACACAAAAGATGGCCCACATAAAACCCCCATTCTTATTCTTTCTTTTTGAGATATAATTTATCATTTCTACTCTCATTCAACCATTACAAAATAATTATCATCAGTTTTTTCAATAGAACATCAGAAAATAAAAAGTCACATTTAATAAGTAATGATAAAATTTATATCCTCTAAAACTTATATTATCAACAAACTATGAATACATGATTCATATCTAATTATAAAGTGCCATTTGTCATTTAGTTCAGCAACAGAGAAACAGGAAAGAATTCACACAACCAACACTCCAGTAAATAAATACGTTAGGACATGGTTAGCAATCTGAAAAAGACAAAGCAAAGAAAAGAAAAGAAAAACAACAGAATAAACTACAGGCAAATGAATACTTAAGGTAAATCAAAGACACCTAACATAGATTCTGCACAATGTGAAGTGTGATGTATTCTCAGAAAATGAAGTATTACTATGAACATTTTGTTCTAATGCCTTTACAATTTACAAAAACTATTTTTCGTTATTGAAATTCTAAAAGGATTTGTGCAATAATTGTCCAGTATGACATTCAACAGCACAAACTACCCAGCTCCCTTTTTCTTATGAGGAAATTTTACAATTACATTTGTTTTAAATTTAGAGTTGCACACTGAACTTATGCTCTTATTGTGGACAGCCTTAGGTGAATATCTTTAGACTTACTTCTAATCTCTTTGAGATAAGTTACATTTTTGTATGTTTTCTTCTATAAATGTGAGGTGTAAAACCATGCTCTCTTGTGTCCTTCAAAAGTTGTTTGATAATTTCAAATCCCAGATAGAAAACATTGATGAAATACTGAAGACTTCAATACATGTGCAAGAATGACAAACCTCTAGAGGAAAATTCATAGAGGTAGAAGTATGGTCTGGGGACTGATCACATACATTTAGGAATTTATTAAAGAACCATGGGAGCCCAGATTGTAAATCCATGACTAGATCAAATAGTATGTGATTGACAAGGCTGGAATGATAGGGATAATTTAACACTTTACTGCTAGAAACAAATATGACTTTTTAAAAATTGCTTTGCCATTCTGCATATTGTTATCTCCCCTCAAAAACCATACTGAACTAAGTCAACATCATGCCACATCATGGCTGCAATGTAGCTCTATCCATTTGCCAGACTTTTCTCTCAATTTTGATATGATCTGACATACACAGCATATCAGATCTTAGCAAGGACAGCTCCAGACAAGATTTCATTTAGATCCAAGGATCTATCAAATCCATGTTATGATGAAGTGATTAATACTGCCTTCATGCACTGTAAGCAGTGAATGACTTAGAGTCCTCATTCTGTCTGTGCATTTCTTTGAGAATATATTTTATATCTCTTTATATATTCTTTCTATTTATTTTGTGCATCTGTAATTAGCTAAATGTACTGTCATTGTAGCTAAATTTCTCATATGACCATCCATGATCACAATTCTCATAAAAGGATAGTTTGATTAGTAGATTAACTTTCAGCTGCCACCTCTGAGGAGTGATAGGGAAAAAAATACATATGGGGCTTTGCTTGGAGGAACATGCAGACAGCTGAAATAATTTTGTTCCTTATGCTATCATATTTTATTATGGCCTTACTGGGTGTCCTTCAATATATTATGTACATGGAAATACAACCATAAAGCCCAAGTATGTAAAAAAAAAAAACTGGTTAAAGATCAACTTTACACTGAATTCCATTATGAAGTGGTGTAATTTAAATTTGAAATGTTTACTGGGTGATTTAAAAAGAAAAAAAATGAAATAAAAAATAAATAAGTTCAAAGAAAATGCAAAGATCTAGCAAATATTTAACCAAATATTGTACATGATGACAATTTACCTTCCTCAGAATTCACACCTGGGAGTGGCATAAAAGACAAGCAATTCAAAATTTCACATATTATGTTGCATAAGATAGAACAAACCATGAGCTCAGTTCTCTGTTGCCCTATCTCCATTTTTCACATTTTGAGAAAATTGATGAGCTGTGTTTAGCAACTGTTTTTGTACACAGGAGACAGGACAAAATGATTTTCAAAATATACCTGGTCGTGCAAGTGATCGGTGACATACTACAATATATAGTAGATATTCTATCCCTTTTTTACATGACATATATATCTCCAAATCGCCCAAAATGGAGATAGGACAACAAAGAACTGAGCTCAGGAAAATGAAATTTTGTTTGAAACTTTATGCATCCCACAATATCTCTCTGACTGTCATGTTGTTTTAAAGTAACAAAAAAAAAAAAAAAAACAATTCCTCCCCCCCCCCCAAACAACAAGATCAACCACACAAAAAAAAAGGTGACACAGCATAACATATGCACTGAAAACTGTGATTTACCAGAATGCCTGATCACAGGTAGTCACAATTCAATCTTTTATCTACAAGAATAAATGAGGAAAGAAAATACTTAATGGTACTTTTGCTCTCCCTTCCTTCATAGGACAGAAACAAAACAAGAACCAAATAAATAGTGTTGTCATCCTAAATACACCCTTGTCGAACAAATAATCTCTCCCATGCAAAAAATAAGGCTAAGAATTCAGAACTAGCAGGCGCCTGGAATGAATCACATAGGACAAACGTGAGACTGTTCAAACAGCAAAATATGATGACAATGCGTTCCTTTTCAAATATAGGCAAAGCTATCAAAATGAATAAATGAATAGAGAATTTCTAGCACTTTTTGCCACACCAAAAGGCATTTGAAATAACACATAACATGTAATGATTTTTAACAAAATTTAAAAAAAAAAAAAGAGAAAGGGAAGGGAACAGATTTATATGTTGCAAATTCTGTTGATCACAAATACAGAAAAAAAAATGTCAGATTTCCTGAATCTCCTCTTTACAGTTACAAATATTCCACTAAAAAAGATCTTAAATTTCTGAAGCAATTGCCAAACTAGAATGACAGCACTGTAAATGACAACCAAAAAATAAAACGCACACCCACAAAAAAAGGAGAGATCTTGGATTTGGGTATCAGGATTACTCCGCGAGGAATATTTTATTTCACAGTGGATCCTGAGATTGAAATCATGAAAAACCAAATGAGAAAATTAAAACAAATGAGGTTCACTATAATCTGCATTACCAGAGAAAACATGGAAAAATGTAAAAAAACAAACAAAAAAAAATTGGCGAATCTTCATTCTGATCTCAAATATCTTGAGACATGAAAAAACCATGTGAAAAAATGACCAAGCAAACTTCGCTCCAATTTCCAAAACCAAAGCGTTTAAATAATTAATATCTGCTGTCCCTTCTCATAGCAATGGTCAAAATGAGAATGTAAAGCCTGTGAAATGAAAAATGTATTGGGTAAAGGACAAGATCATGCACTGTCAATCATGCTCCACAGAGATACATCTTTGCTGTCAGTGAAGAGGCCAATAACTTTTGTATATACATATATTTTTTTTTTTTTTTGGTTAAATTTTTGTCACACATGGATTCCTTTTCCAGCTGCCACGAACTTATTATTCAAATAATAAGTTTGAGCCTAGCAAAGATGTTTATGACATATTCATTTCTGGCTTGCTGTGTCTTCAAGTACAAGTGACTATTTGATTTAAAACCTTGCAAAATCCCCCTAGCACTAGGCCAATAAATAGCTTTTTTAATACATTTGAATGAGAGACAACGCAACTGTTGTTTTTCTTAAGCCTTTCAATCCTGAGAAAATAGGATTATTTTGGCTTTAACCGCCTGCTTGTTTTTGCTGAGAATTTTTGTAGGTAGAAATTTGGAATTTGGAAATTTTGCTCGGACAGCAGCACTCTGCTTATTCTTCACTGATTTCAATACCAAGGGTTCTTTAACGGCCGTAACATACACACAGGACCACCAAATTATATTCACCCTTATCCAAGAAAGCTAGATGTTGGGCTTCACTACCAGAAGATGCCAGGGGATTGTTGAGTCACTGAAAAATGCAGGTTTCCATCTTTGTGTCCTTCCATTTCCTAATGGAGGACCCGCAAGTTGATTCAGGCCACAACCTCACCGATGTGAGTTGCTTTCACCATGAAGCTGATGCCAAACTACATAGCGACAGTGACAAACATTGCTTCCCCACTGGCAGTTTAAAAAATCATCTTGAACTGCTGGACCAACAGACATATAGTAAATCAAAATGAGGATAACAATACAAGTGGAATGAAAACAGCATAAGTGATATAAAAGAAAAGGACAAAAGTGTCCATAGCACTTCATACAAATTTTTGCCGCTGCAGTGGTGTGCTAGCCATTGTTTTCTGATTGTAATCTACAATTGCTTTTAATGTGTGCATTTTTGATTGCAGCTGAGAAGACATGACATCAAACTCCTTCTCAAGAGGACAAAGCCTCATTCCGTTGCCATGTTGGCGAAAAAGCTCCACATCCCGAAAATAAGCCCCTGCTATTCCAGGAGGTGATATTAACTTTTATCTAACTCAGCTTTCGGTACATAGTGACATAGACAGGCCAAAAGAGGTGGGGCACTACGGGATAGAGAAAATGAAAGGGAGATTTATTCCTATACAAATTCTGAATCCACAGCAAGCCAGAACTGTGACTCTGAAACTGCATGAAGTATTATGATTTGTGATGGTAGAGAAATGGCTGTATATGACTCCAATATACACTGATAATACCTGCTGATCTCAAAAACCTGGAAGACTGAAAGAAAAAGGAGAAAGACACAGAAATTCAAGGATTATTTGTGATGAGTAGTGACAGACAGTCAAACCAATGTGTTTCATACTGGAATAAGATATAAATACATGATCTAAGTGTAAATTATTAATCATTCTTCAGATATCTAAACAGAATGACTCCAATGCATCATTAACCCTCCACATGTCGCCAAGAAACAACCCATGGTGTCAGGGAAAATAAAAAGATTTTACTGTATGTTGGAAAGTGCTTGAAAATAGGCATACTAAATAAAATAACGGCCATAACGTGATACATGTTCTGAAAGTAGAATGAATAAACTACAACAGGATGATTTTCTTTTTCTCTGATTTATTGCTATATATTGACCTTGACCTTGACCCACTGACATAATAATGAATCACAATATGCTGATTTAATCAGCCCTAACACCACAGAACAAAATTTACGGCCGATCAAATCGGCTGTAAACACTTGGACGGTTAAACAGAAAAAGCTTATGGGACATTATGATGAACAAACACTTCTTGCTGTTTCAGGCTGAAAAATTTTAATTGCAGAACTTCTATTATTTCGTGTTCTCATAGTATGCATTGTTCAAAATATTTTTTAAAAAAATATTGATATCGTAAGTTTATCGTACAATCCCTGCTGTTTTTGTGAATCAAGAGCAAAACTGGGATGTGCATATAACGCATCATCACATAAAATAGACTCATACATAGAATCATAATATGACCACCATCACAAATAAGATTCCTTGCCATGATACAGGAACAGCAGCAGCAAAATAATCAATGAGACTGCTTCTCATCAATGTGATCAGGGCTTTGCATTGATAAAACATTTTAAAGGTCAAAGTGCTTAAAAAACAACAACAAACAAATAGATAACAAACCATTTTCAACAAAAAAAAAAAAAGAAAGAAGTGAATTCCTTCAACCACAGCAAGCAAGCAGGCATTAGAAATTGTCAGAATTTGTCACAATGTTAACAAACATGTCAATCTTCATGAGTATCAAGTCAATGTGTGTGTAGATTGAAAGAAAAAAAAAAAAAGATGAGCTCAACATGTCCAAGATTTTGATCAAATCATGAAGGCCTTTGTCAGATAAAAAGTGAAGTTGGTTAGGTGCTATATAACAGATTGACCTTACCCCTTACCCTTCACAAGGTTGAGTATTGGTGGGGATCGGAAGAAATGGTAAAGAGGGACTCCAGAGACCCTAATGAGAACAGAGGCATGAAACTCAAAGCTGTAAGTTCATGATGCATTACATAGCAATGTCAAACAAGGAATATTAGCAATACATCCACAGGAAAAGGCAGCACCTGGAACAAATCCAAATGTCAGGCAATGAGAAAACAAAAATGCAAATAAAAATGCACTGTTTGAAAGCAGAGCCTGAAGTTGACAAGCAAGAAGAAAAAAATCCACCAAGAAAAAAAAAAAAAATGCCACCTGAATTCAGCAAGTATCCAAATTGTGCTCTTTTCAGCTCTTAATAGCAAAATGCAGTCTGCATATCACCTACGACAAAACATTCAAAATTTCTATAACAAATAGATTTGGCTCTGAGTCTAACACAAAGCTAAAAGGCATGAAATATGCTTTATACATTTACAATATATACGTTTTGCACTGGTGTTATCTGTCTCTCCATCACTCACTATCAAAGTCTTTATTCGAATTTGTCCAGGACGCAGTTTGAATCTGAAGTAATAGGTTTCCACAGATTGCTTGAAGTGGTCGGACTTACTCTTCATAGATAACATTAACTCTAGTGTTATAAGAACATAAAATCTGGCCTGAAGTGACTGATTCTATCCAAAGCCCACTAGAATGCAGTGAGTGAACTATTTTTGATGATAGGGGTCCTCACAAGATAATGGACTATCTCATGAAAAGCTGGAAGAATGCTTGAATGGGTGGTGCCAGGGAATTCACCACTCTTAGATATTATGCATGCACGTGACTCATAATTCCAAATTACTGATGCGCTTCTGATTTGCGAAAGATGATAAGCCTCACCAAAGTAGAAAGATGCTGTAGTTTGTCTTAGCATTTTTTAAAAAATAAAGCTTTAGAAGAGGTAAGTAAATGGCTGCACAAAAATCATTTGAATTTCAAGGTAAATTGAGGCATTCTGAGAAGCCAGAAGTATAGTTTGGTAAAGTAACTTGAATGCTCTTAAGGTAACTTGAATGCTCCTCTGACACTGGAAAGGTTAATAAGACAGGTCCATGTGCCATGGATTGGACAACATTAATTACCCCACTCTCCACTGATCTGAGTAGCTGTAGCCAAGACAGGCATAAAGCTTGTATGGTAGAATGAATGGCATAAGTCAATGGGACACCTTTTGACCAGCCCTATTACTACCCTTTGCAAGATACAAGGGTGTTAAACAAGCAGTGTAAGGAAGGACAGATATCACTTTAGCACTCTTTGCTTGAAACGTACATTATAAAAAATTCCAAAAAGTTCCTAGTGCACAAACATGTTTTCTTCTCATTGTACTAATTTTACTCAAATTTTTTTAGATCAATTGTTCAAATGAAAAGTAGGAAAATGATATTTTTTTCCCTCTTTAGTGTGCCTATTTAACACCTACTTGTGTCTGACAAAGGAAACAGTATGGATGGTCAAAATAACTACCCATTACAATATCTGTTGGCATGAATTATCATTTAATAAAATGCACCATGGTTCCATGTTCCTGGAATGCAATATGTTTGATAAAGGGCATAACACTGAAACAAGACAGGTCAAGCATGAGAGAAGAGAGAGCAAATCATCAGTTGCAAAGTTTGGAAACAGAAAACACTGCATCTCAATCTCATTAAATAAAATCCCATTTCATCAAATGAATAAGTAGTTAAAAGGAATGGTTCATGCACTAGCTCTACATCTTATTGTCTATTCAAAGAAATCACAAAAAGTTACATCTATTTGTATATATACCATTGTTCCATGCTTCAGTTTACTTAAAGCAACCTCATTAAAAAGCTGCAGCTATCTATGTTAGAGTTCAGACCTCAAGTTAAATGCTTTGAGCAAATTTGAAAAAAATGTATCAAGACTAAAATTAACAAGCAAAACAATACGATGGCACCATGAAAAGCTATGAGATGCAGGTTTTGAAATAGCACACACCCAAAATTCTTGAACAAAATCAATACCACCAGCTATAGAGGTTTTCTTTTTCATTATATTCATAACACATACCAAACCATTATCAATTAAACATCTCAAATTAGTAATTGAATGAATGATGCATGTAAATCATACAGAGAAGCTATTTGTCAATCTCCGAAAGAAATGAGGAAAATAATGCATTGAAAATATGAAATGTATTCATATAAATTATTATTATTCGATAAATACTTACTGCTGGATCTTTTTCGATTTTCATAGCGCACAGTTTTGGCTCTTCTTGCTAGTGTTTTTCTGGCCATCATGCCATGTTGGATGATCAGAGGTTTCTGTGCTGAAAGCCTTGCTTCTTCAGCCAAATCTTCAAAGAAGTCTAATGGGAATATGCAAAAACTCAGCATTCACAGTGATATAGATTTTGTTTTCCAACTTGATGTCGCATGAAACAAATTAAGATAAAGATCTTTTTAAGTGATTTCAGAAAATTGTGTCACTCAAAATTATAAGAAGGTTTAAGTTCTTAATTCAAGCAAAATAAGCAGTATTACAAAAAATAAAGCAGGGAAATAATTCATACAAACAGAAACTTTGCTATGGCACTTGTATGACACTAACTTTGACATCATATTGTGTTGTTTCAGAGTTTCTGCTTTTGTCAGTGCTATGAGTTCTGGGTCCAGAAAACCAAACCACTGTGATGAATTCATGGAAAAATTCAACAATGTTTTTTTTTCTAAAAGCATTCTCAAAATAACAAGCTGTTATGATTACCAAACAGAAATGTATATCATATTAATTTTCACATTTTGTGAACACATCTAAATCATTTGATGAACAAAAATAGCTTTCCTCTCTCAAGATAAAAGTGTGTTTGTGCCGATAATTTTTATGACTTCAGTTTCTACAGGTATTATCTTTTACCACTGACATGATACTGACCGACAAAAATAATTCTTCAGGTTTCAAAATAAAATATAGTGAATTTAGATTTTGTTTCTAGAAAAACATCTTTATTCTCCAACATTACAAACCTTTGAGTTTTCTGACATTGACCGTCATCTCTTCTTTGGCCTCAGTTTCAATCCTGTGAGACTGAGAATGCACGGCTTGGTCCAGGCACTTTAGTGACTGTTCCGCCTCTTTCAATCTTTGCTCTGCTGAGATTCTTGCTCTGATCTCCTCCTGGATGACCAGACATTTGAAGAGTGAGCAATGCAAATAAGTGATTAGAATCAAGTTTGGAGAAAAAGGAGTTTTTAAAACATCCCTGTGTTTTTATATGGATAAAACTAGACTTTGGATGTCTTTTTTCAAATTGTAATTATTTCTGCAAGACAATGAAAAAATAGGCAGCAAAGAGGCTAAACAACAACAACAAAAATCTACTAAGTTCTATGTGCCTTTCTACTTTTTACTTTTGAATAAATGAAGTTAAGAATAATTGATAAATGGTAACAATATAACGTGTAAAATATATTGTCTCTATTTCTAAGCATTGAAAATATCATAATTTTCTAAACATATAGCTTTTTCTCTTAATGGATTGATAAGTAAATTCAGTGCTTGACAATAGTGTTCTGCTTCATCAACTAAATTTAAAATTTCCAACTTGTGTTGAACAGCATGAGAAATGTTCTGACAAAAACTATAAATGACTACAAAATCAACCTCAAACATGAAGCTAGAAGAGCCAGTGACACAATTTGAAAATTTGCATAATCCTGACATATCAGTTGTCAAAAATCATTCCTAATCCTGTTATCTCAAACAGGGTTTCAAAGAACTTAAATTGTTAGATTTATGGACATACTAGTCAAATTATATAATTCCTAATTCATGTGATGGGTGAAGAGATAGGGGATCCCTTACTTTTAGTTCCTTTTCTGTCATCTCCTTCTGTGAGACCAAATCCTGGATAGTGGACTTTAGATCCTGAGCATGTTCTGTAATGGCTGCCTTTTCTTCCTCAAGCTGTTCAAGCCTTTCTTGATTATCTCGTAATCTACACACACAAATAATTGATTTAAGTTATGAGCCACAATTCACTTTTATGCCCAATTTGCTTCATCCTATGTAGGTTATTTTTGTTTTCCCTTGTTAAGATGGAAATCTGAGTCTAGCTGTCTAATTTTGCAATGTTTGATCATTTTATAAATGTATTATTTTAATTTAATTCAGTGACAGAACAAGACTGCCTTTGGGCAAGCTAAAGTATACCAGATATTATTGCAATTAATTTGACTCCAACACATGGAGAACTGTGCCTATAATTCATTAAGAAATTAATCCTTTGCTAAAAATCCTTTTTTTTCCCTTTTTTTTTTCTTATGTTTTCTTCAGTTCAATATATACAAAATAGATGACTTCCACATATGAACATTATATAAATGGCACATCTACCATCTTATGTAGGCATGGCATAACTTTTTATGTGTGGTTGTGCATGTGCAAGAGGATGATATGCAAGTGAATGTATAACTAATAATATATTTAACATTATGCATTAAATCTGTAAAATGCTTCTATTACCGTTCTTCAGCTGAATATCGCTCATCCTCCACCTTGACTGTTTGATTCTCAATGTCTTGCAGTAGCAGCTGCAGCTGTTCACTCCTCTCAGACAGAGATTTCTTCTCCTCACTGAGTGTGGTCTGTTCATCCATGCTCTGCTGTAACTCCTGGAGGATTTTCTGCTTCTCTTTGTTCAAACTCTGTCAAAAAAAAAAAAAAGTACAAAATAAAAAACATATCATATAATAGATAGTGGTACAGTGGTCTCCGCCTAAGAACCCGGTCGTTGGGAGACAAAAAAAGGGGGCTCTTAGACGCACGAGTTCTTAGGCGAATTGAAAAGTTACGCAACCCCTCTGACCACAGACTGTCTTCACCACTAGGATTAGTTGATTGTTACCGTTAGTTAAAGAATTATCTATGTGAATAAGTACAGCCTTCTTCCCTATGTGAGTTATAATTAGATGTAGCAATTCCTGATCGTTTTAGCGTATAATAACATCAATATTGCCGAGCACTTGAACGCCATGTGAGTTTTCACATAACGGTATCATTGTTTAATAACATGATATTGCTATGCTACCCCGTGGGTTATGGCACGAGTGATTCAAGTGTTTACAGACCTACTGAAGGAGCAAAACAGCTGACAAGTCAGGAGGCTAAACTTACACCTCCCTATCCACAAAGCCAATCACAAGTGCTGTCCTACGTGTTGTCAAACAAAGAAATGATTTTTGTTCTTCTGCTTAACCAATTTCAGCTAGCTAGTTGATTGCAGCCCTGTGCTTAGCACCAGTGATACCCATTAGGCTGGCCCATTCAGACCACTCGCTACTCCATCATGCCTCACAATGGTCACTCAGCCATGCTCATTGTGCGCCAGCCAGTGGTAAATCAGACCGAGAGTGAGATGAACAGGCATGGGCCCATTTGTGAAGCACGATGCTGCTGCTGTGATTGCTGCTGATTTGTGTTTTTTTATTTACTTATTTTTCCAATCCAAAAATCACAAGTGCAGCTGCTCCTAAAGTCACACAGAAGCAGGGCAGAGACCTAGGACAAACAAACAGACCCACTCTTGTCAATCGCTTGATGGCTCAGGCACGAGTTTGTTCACTCACTCATTCACTAATTCTCTGACTTGCTCCACTCATTGAGTCATTCTCAGTCCGTTTTTATTTCTCTCTCTCATTTCCCATCTTTAGGTGTTGCCAGACTGAGAATCTTGTCATAGATATTAGAAAGGGTAGATGTAAAACAAAACCAGAGACACAAGTGGGCTTTGATCTGTCAACCACGGGCCAGTGTGGTTCACATCAACATATATGTAGAATCTTTTTTACAGATGCCACTTGCAGTGGATTGGAGGATGAGTCAAGAGGTAGTGATTAGATTCAAACTACAAAGTGAGGCGTGTACATGTAATTTTCACGTAACATTTTGTAATAGCCGATACAGTGGGTTGCTCCTGGTAAAGAGGAGGACGGCCACCTATTGGTCCATGGTCGTATGAGCTGAGTGGGGAGAGTTAGATATGCATGAGAGTGAGCAGTGGGCTGAGTGGGTGACCTGCTTGGAACTGGACATACATCTACATCTTTTAGCACATGAGACACCCCTTCAAAAACCATTCTTATTACGTTGTTAACAGTGAAGTGGTTAAGTTCTTACACATTAAGTAATTGATCAAATAGATTTATCCCCAAGAGATTTCCCAGTAGACAGATCACTTCTGTTGCTCAGCTTGCCTCCACATTGCAGATGAATGAGTGAGATCCTATTACATTCTCATGATTCTGTGCTCAATATATGGCAGCGACACAGATGTCCCAGCTTTTTTTTACCACATTTATGCTTTTGAGTATTTGGGTGAAGGAATGGCTTATGAAAAGAGGACGACTATCTCATGTAAAGATTATTTGGGAATTGAGATCATACCCTGCTGAGTGTAGCAATCATGTATATGGATGAGGATATCTTAAGTTATTAGTTGATCCTATCATTGAAAAACAAGGAAAGAAATTGAGGAAACCAATGATTGCCTAAAAGTAAGTGTCTGACTGCAACTTTATGTTATTTAGCAAGTGAAGGATTGGCACTCCTCTCGTTCCATGCCACAACGGAAGTTGCAGCTTAGAAGTAGAAATGTCACATAAAAAAATCGATTACTGCCTTCCAGTTATATAGAGGAGTATGATAATAATTGCTAGAAATTGCACTATTTTAATCATAATCATGCCTTTATATATAAGTGGAAGGCATTTTATTATAATCGATATATGTGCGATTTCCACTTCCAGAATGCAGCTTCCATTGCAGAGATAAGCCGTAATCATGAAATGGGAGGAATGCTGAAGGATCTCTTGAGATTTGAAACAGCTTCTCTTTATAGTCTTTGAAACTATTGAGATTTCATGTCTGCCAGTCTTATTCACTGATAAGTTGATTTGCCCCACAAATGTGATTAATTCAGCACAGGCTTTTCCTTTTTGTAGTTTGTTGAAGTGGGCTATTAATTTTGTGTGCCAGACATTTTTTTATCTATATATATATATATATCTATAAAACAGTGTAATCTTGTCTGTTTTCTTTTGGCCACGTAACCATTGCCTTTGATGCAAATGACTTACTGTGTGGTGCACACAGCTGCTTGTGAACAGTGACAGTTATATGTGTGTGTATTATAAAGTTGACACAAAACAAAGAACATAGGTCTAGATATATTGTTCTACTGGATACACTGTAAAGGTCTTCTAACTTGCAGATTAAAATGTAAGAATCCACTTTGTTAAAAATCTTTGTAAAAAAGCCTTTAGATAGATGAGTTCTTAATGAGATGATCCCCCTTGATATGAATAGCTGATTGATTTTATAAATTTGAGCAGCACTTCATCCTCAGCACCACCAAAAATTGTCCACTGGCTTTCCATCCACAATCTTGAATCTATCCAACTGACCATAGCAACAAATTTATTGTTGGCGATCGAATCAAACGCTTAATGTGTGCCTATGCATTTTGATTGCTTCAAGTTTATTCTCACCAGATGATATTCTCAACAACCGAATTGGCACTGAGAATGTTTAGTGAGGCTAATGGTTTTGTTGAGAATTATAACCACCAGTTAATGGCTGTTGGTTGGAATCATTCAGGAAAATGGGTTTCACAGTAGGTGGATTGGCAAGCAGTTATGATATGCAGATTATGGCCTGCTGTTTTTAAGAATTCTAGAACAGTTTTTTTTCCTTCTACACCTGAACTGGTGTCTTTCATCTTTATGTATCCTCTGTGATATTTCTCAATATACTGGGTGAAAGTTGTTGATAATGTGCACCAGTTTATGCATGGCTCCTCTTGTCTGTCCAGGTATTCAGATTTCATCGTGAATGAAATTGACACTGATGGTAAAGTGGTTCATTTAAAGGATCTGTCACCTCCTGAAGATGTTGATGATGAATCATATGAAGCTGAGAAGGTAAACAGAGATTGCCTTTACCTCAGAAAGGAAAATTTCGTTGTTACCTACGCTAGCATATGTGCTTGGTCATCTTTGGTCGCAGACTGCATTAATACTCACACATTTACCCTCATAACTTCAAATACTGAGTGTTCAGCTAACACAACACAGAATATGTTGTCATCTTTATCACCATTTAAATCACAGATTTGAAGACTATCAAGGTTAAATTTATATGCAAAATGCTCCAAAACTTAATAAAGTTGAATTAATTGATCTTCATTCATATGCTTCACTTTTAAATGGGGCTGTTTTATAGGGTATTTCAATCTGCAATAGAATTATTATACATTTATTCATGCATTTTCTTCATGCACAGGTGAGCAGTGATTATTTGGATATCATTAGCAGTGAAGACAGGAAAAAGTTAGAAGATCTTGTGAAAAACAGAAACAAAGCTGAAGTTGTGAATATTTTGGTAAGCATTTTAATTACACAGTAAATTTGTTTTTTGTTGTTATAACAGAAGTTCAGACACAAAAACAAAGCTCATTTTTTGTTATTGTTTTATTGTTAAGATTTTGCATGTTTTATAGAATTCTTTAGAGATTGTGATAGTTGAGATGGATGATTCATTTGATCATTGTTATCTCTTACTGGTTAGAATTATCATTTATCAGACTGATTTTGCATTAGCATTTTTTTTTTGATAGATCTAAAAATGCAATGGTTAAGTTTTTGGCCCCTTACTCACCACGTTAATAAGAATACATGTATTGATTCTGATTTCTGTCCTGTTAAAGTCAGTACAGTGGTCACCACCTAATAACCCGCCGTGTTTTAACCCGCTTCGGTCATTAGCCCGCCCATTCAGTGAAACCATTTTTTTTTTCTATATAAATCACCCCCTTTATAACCCGCTTC
>JBCAUA010034126.1:0-12199 GCA_038406235.1 Peronia verruculata | reverse complement strand
AGGTCTACCGTTGAATGACCATTGGTCAAACACGTTAGAATGGACTTAGCAACTTTTTGATACCATTTTTACACGCAAAGAAAGGCAGTACTTTTAACAGAAAACAAAAGCGCAAAATTGCATTCTTTGGGCAAAATCCATATCTCAGGACACCCCCACCCCCCTCTTTTAATGTTTTGCGTGGATCTAATTTTGTTTGTAAAACATGTCTGGTCCCAATATATATATATATATATTTATTTATTTATTTCATTTTGCCATTGCATAACTTCATCATTATATTTTACCTACACTGTTCTACATAGGAATAATGAAGTATAAATGTGAAATGAACATTTGCTGTGATGGTATTTTTAAATGCCGTCTCTTCCTTTGCCTTTTCTTCTTTTTCTTTTCTTTTTTCTTTTCATTCAGCCACTCAAATTTCACTTAGTTTCATATCCTCTTTCCCCTCACATACACACGTATTTGATTATTTGAACCAGTAAGAGACTTCTGTTCGATTTTGGAATAATATTCGGACCAATTCTAAGCGAGAGAAGAAGATTCCGCCTGCAGACAGCCGAGTGCGAGGTATGATGTCCAGCAAGCCAGCTTGTCTCAAGGGTTCGATAGAAAAAGAGGTCAATATTTCCTTGCTGAAGCGCTCTTCAGATATCATCCTATGACTAGAGCCTATTCGTGCCAGGAGAAGAGGTGACTAAAACATGACATTTAGCTTGTGTGCGGAGGTGCATTGTTTACGTTTGCTGCAAGGAAAAACAAACGCATTAAGAACCTTCCCAGAATCTTACAGTTTGTCAGATATGCAAGAGCTTGTTGTCTGATTCAGTTAACAAGGGTAGATAAGCGTCCTTGGTTGTTGGACATGGACATGGTTAGATGAACGAACTAATGACCGGCGCAGAAAATCGAGCCTTGAAAACTAAACTGCAAATGTGGAAGATCACAATTGGTAAGGTAAGCAAAATGTTTTCCCAATGTGTGGACAGTTCCTATCCATTGGATTTTGGAGTTCTGTACTATCAATGATAATTATTTATTTGTGACCTAAACGTTAACACATAGAGATTATTTCATGATAGATTTTTGCACCAGTGGCTATTGCGGAAATCCATTAGTTTTTATTGTCTTTCTTGGTTGTCTGTATTGAAATCACTAGTTATCAGGTGAAAATGTCTTGAACAGTATTTTAATTCTTTTTTCTTTTTTTTCTGATTCATTTTGATAATTTTTTTTTCTCAGTCTGTTAGATTTTGTAACTATCTTTAATCATAAGCAGAGCGTGATACATATTGACTACCATATTGGCAGACCACAAAAACCATAGAAAGAAGATTTTTGTTATTGCTTAAGGACGAAAATGAACATATACTTGGCAGCAGACACCACTCTAGACAGCAGACACCTCTTTGATGGAGTTGAAATTTGTCGAAACAAAATTTGCAACAGAACAACAACAGTATGCTTTATTAAACTGTCGTGTGTGGAGATAAGTCACATTGTGCCTAGCGAGGATTAATGCTGCATTTCTTTGGAAAGTTCACTGCACAAGTTTAACCAAAATGTTCTTCGAGATGGGATTTTTTTTTTTTTTGAGTTGGTTTATGGCCATTTAGAATTTATCACTAGGCATTGCAACGCATGTTTTGCAAAATCTTAGTCTTGCATTATCAGTCATTTAATTATAATCGAAAGACATGTTTAAGTATCTTCACATTTGAGGCTGAACAAAACTCAAGATGTCACCCAAGAGCATAATTTTATTGTGTATGCATTGAATATTATATCGGTGTAAATATTTTATTGATTGTTTAGCGTTCTCTCTCTCTCACTCTCTCTCACTCACTCTCTCTCTCTCTTTCACTCTCTCTCTCTCTCTCACTCTCTCTCTCTCTCTCTCTCTCTCTCTCTCTTGATTGACTGCCACTTACTAAAGTAGTGTCAGGACCTCTTGTGACAGCACGAGAATCGACTCGTAAGTTGAATTTGTGCCGATATGGAGATCTGATTGCACCTCTTCTTAATTTGATCAGCGTACGGTACCATTGTATGTGGTGGGCAAGCAGGTCAGGATCACGGGTTGAGTTCTCGGAATGATTTTGTTTTTCTTTTAAGCGCGCAGTTTGTAGCTTGTCATGTTTATGCGCGCTGAGGAACAACATTGACATTCATGACCTGTCAACAGGATTTTCTTCAGTGAGTGTGTTGCACTATTACCATCTGATAATGTGTAAACGTGATTTATATCTTTAATATTTTTATATGTGTGGGTGAAGATTAATTCATGCCAGTTTTAAATCAAACTTAGGACAGTAATTTTGAATCAGAGCATTATTTCGAAATCAAGTTTCATCGGCCACAGTTCCTACATGTGGGACTGACGTACTGGTGAAACCAATGCGATTGTCTCCTCTGTGGATGCCACTAGCGGATGCTGTTTCCTTTATCTCTGATGGATAACACTTCACACCTAGAGAGTTTGATAAGCAGCTGATACCACACCTAGCAAGTCTCCTCAGTGACAAGGACTGAGATAAGTCCGGCGGAAATGATGAATTGGGTTTATGCGTCTTGACAGGTAGGCAAAGAGACGAATGAGAAGTTATTCTTTTCAGACAATGAGTTCGGTATGTGCATATTCATTCATTAGTGCATGAATGGTTTGGTTAGAAAGTCTTGAAGAATAAACTGAAAATTAAATTTAGTGTATGTTTCGGGGATGAAACCGGGAAAGCATCAGGTAAGACAATTGTAATATAGGTAATATAATTGTAATATAGCGACATTATTTTTGCCACATACATGTGTTATTCGTATCCCAATACTATCACGGCAGTCATTCCATTTCCATGATGCCCCCTTTTCCAATTTCCCTTGTTTTGTGGATTTCCTAGATATGTGTGCGTTTGTGTGTATATGTGTGTTTGTTATTCTCATTTGTCATTATTTCTGTTCTGTTATTTAAATCCCACTGTCCTCTTCGTCTCTCTCTCTTTCCCAGTCGTTTCCAAAGTTTCATTGACCTCTTTCAGGGTGAGCGCTATCAGCAGGCAACCAAAATGTCATAGATATCAAGGAATGTACGTTATTTTTCTAGCTTGAAATGCAATCCCAATCAAAGGAAAATTATTTTAACAGATAACCATTAATGCCCTATAAAAGTCTTGAAATACATGGCTGTTAAGTGGTAACTATCTGAATTTTAAAAAAATAAAATGAGTGAAAAGTTATAAATTACTTTGAAACCAAATGTTCCAGCCTGCTTTGGTTTTCATCATGGCAACAAAGAAAACAATTTACTGTTCATCATCGTTGCATAGCCAGCATACGATTTCAATGCCAGCCTTCTTGTTTAACATATTGTCTCCTTCTCCCTTCTCCCTTCTCCCTCCTTGTTTCGGACTTGTTTTTAATCTGCTGTAAAAGAAACAATGCAGCCACATTACAGTTGGTTGAACAAAGTATCTTGATGTTTTATTCAATCGTTTGCCTCTCATCTTAAATTCATATGCACACATGCGTGGGTGTGTATGTGTGTATTTAAGAGTATTCCAAGACAGGGTAACAGGTCAATGAATCTATCTTACTGATATTTTCTTCACTTGGTATTGTATCCCTCAAATGGAGGCCTTTTTTTTTTTTGGTAAAATTGTATTCATAGCAATACTGCTTGTGGTTTCTAAAATAAAACGAGCGCTTCGTTCTTGGTGAAAACTGCCAAGCCACACTATAGAAAAGTGAAAAAAATAAACGGAGAGAGGAAAGGCAATTAATAACTGTGAGGGGAAATGATACATGACATTACACATGAACGTATGCTGTTTCCTCCTTGCTTTGCTGAATTGCACAATTGAAAATGTCTACAAGTCTTCCATACATTGTTTGCAGGGATCTTTATTTTTCATAACGTCAGACTGTGTGTAATTGTCTCACCGAAGAGTTATAGATAAACAGGAGCTTTGAAATCATGCTTATCATCCCACTTTCTATCTCATCGACATCCATCATCTCTGGTTGTGAGGAACATGCTGAAAGAAGTTAGGAGTAAAGCAAATATCATTTAATTATTTGTGTTTTCTTTTCTTTCTATGTTTTTTATTTCTTTTTACGTGCAGGATATACATGCCGAAGGGAACTAGCCCAACAACAATTCTAAGGGCACAATGTCAGCAGTAACAAGATCGTCACGATTTTTATCCTCGCCTATTGCTCATATGCCAACAGCTTCCATAAAGATCAGCCTCACTAACATCGCCGTTATCGTCACCTACATGATCTCTGTGTTCGCCTACATACCTGTCAGTAGCGCCATAACTTACCGAAAGTTAGGCCTTCTCGTACCTGCCGTTGAGAACTACATGAACAACTCCTACAATACGATCTATAACGGAGTTGACGACAGCGGCAATACCAACTGCAACACTTGCTTTCCCCTAGAGCTTTTTGCGGCTGTTCAGATGGCTGTCAAGGAAACTGAACATTGGCTTCGAGTGGACAAAGAGGATGGGACTGGTATATTAGACAGTGTCCACCTATCAACAGTGTGGCGTGACCCTGGCGGCTGTGATGAAAAAACAGCGTTAGGTCAGTCAGTCACCCTAAAGAATTTAAAAGTGGACGTTATTGTGGGGCCCATTTGTCCGAACTGTGAGTAACAAGGATTACTTCTACATACATCTCATTTTTCCGTTTTAGTTTTGTTCATTAAAAAAAAAAATGTTTTCTTTGTTAAATGTTTATTTATTTTTTTCCTCAGTGATCATTAGTTCTCTTTTATTTAATTATTTTATTCGACAACATTGCAAGCCTACTCCTTACTGCGTTAATGTCTCTGTTCTGCTTTCTGTCAACTGGAAGGGACTGGAATTCATTAATGCACCATATCTGCTGATTTTATCTAACACTTTAGAACGGAGGATCACTGAATAGATGACAATTGTTCTCTTTCAGTTTATTTAAAAGTTCAGTTGGATATGCGGGTTCATCATTATGACCAGTCAACGGAAACTTAGCGAAAGACAGTACGGAGAGCACTACAGTTTTGTCATGCATTGACACTTTGTTTCTTTGACAATTTTTTTTTTTTTTTTGAACGGTTCCTTTACTGTTCATCAAAAAGAAAAAAGTGACCTAATAACACCGCTGGGTTTTTATATTCCGTCAACCATATACACCAACGAACAAAATCTTCACCCTTGTCCCTGCCATCCTGCTCTCCATTCTTTCAAGCACCATATTAATGACAGATGCCAGGTGACAAAGGTAAACCCTATTACAAGTTTGTCAATATAAGGACAATTAGCTGTCATGACAATGGTTATTTCTTGCCATGAGGATGGCGCCGGACGCCAGGGCAGACTACAGCACTGTTTATATTCATGAATATTATGTGAGACGAGAAAATCCTTAGGTGGAATTAAGTGAAGTAAAGGAATAGAAATATTATGAGCAAAGAGGGAATATTTACTTACTGACTCAACTTTGTTGAACACTGAATATTGAATGATAAGAACAAAGTAGCCTACCGGGTATTAGACATGGAACAACCAACTGAACAAATTCGTCACTGAGATCTTCAAGTTGCTGTGATTCGAGTAATATATCGGTGTTCTCACGCACTTATTTCAAAGTTGTTGTTCTTGTTTTGCTTTGTCTTGTTTTAAAGCCTTTATTATTTAAAAGTTTTAAAAGATTCAGCATTTAAATAAGGAAATGGTTATTGAGAGTTAGGCTACACTCTAAATTAATAACCACAGGGGGTATTGAGAGTCACACTAAAAAAAAAAAAAATATTAAAAAATCAGATACTGTATTTCAAGGACAAGATCTAGACTAAAAGAGATATAAAGAGCTCTAGATCTATATAAATGATGAAATCTAGATCTAGAATCAAGTCTAGATTGTAGCCTCTGAAATACCATCGACAACAGGTCCGGCAGAAGTCTAGGTGTAGATCTGGATCTAGATTCTCGATTTAGAGGACTAGATTCCAGAGGGAGATTAATGCAAATTGTTTGAGAGCGATCTAGCATTCTAATTCTCGATCTAATCTAGATCTAGATTCTAAAATCTAGATTCTAGTTCCAGATCTAGAATCTAGATCATAGATCTCTAGATAGATTTCGAAGCTGCGCGTTCACACCATAACGACATCGCTTTAACGACAGAATGTACAACATCTCTCTTTATCATCAATTGTTATTCACACCGAACTTAATTTGTTGGGCGATAACTTTTAAGTTGTTCTTACCACTTTTCACCACTACCGCTGCAATAAACTTTCACCGACTGTCGGCCCATGATTCAGAAACGCATCGTCTCGGGTCATATCGATGACATATCCTGTGTGGACGGCTGGACTGGGCAACTTTCAACTGACCATATTGAATCAGGGAAATGTTGTAGTCAAATTCTGATTACAGACTTGAAATCAGGACCAAAATTTAAGGCGACTCTCGAACAGAATTTGCATTCCATCAATCATAAAGATTTGTTTTCCCCTTAAATTTTAATGTAGTGCAAATAATTCACAGTGAAGTGAATAGGAAAATTGGGGGATGAATGAGATAGACGATATCTTGATCTAAGTGTGTAGTTTTCAATAATTTGAGAGAAAAGGATCCAGCTATAACCGATACTGCTGAGCGCGAAGCTTTAATCAGCACGGTCTCCAAAAAGACCAGGTCCTCATGATAAAACAAGGAAAGATTTTGCAAACAGACAATATTCTGTGCAGGCTTGGAGGGAAATAAGCGAGGAGACCAACACTGAAGGTAGAATTTTCAATTTTACAATAACACGATAATTTATTATTTTAACACAGCAATAGATAAATGTATATCTTCAATCAAAGCTTAAACATACAGAAAAAAAAAATGTGCACAAGAATAACATTTGTAAGAAGAATTGCTAAATGAACAACCTCATCCTCATCGATGATTCCTCAGCGTTATCCTCCTTCTTATCGCCCGTTTTCATCTTTCATCATCACTGCTATGGCAAATAGATCTATCATATTAATTTATATTAGCCTATTACTTCCATCCTTTTCCTCTTCCTTCATCTCCCCATTCGTTTTCTTTTTTCATAATCTCTCCAACAGTTAAGTACTTCATCATCATAATCATCATCATCAATTTAAATTCTATTTAATTGGATGACCTGTAATCGCACATATAGTAGGCCTACTTCTGAATGCCTATAAAGGTCTAATGATTTTTTATATAGTTCTAATGGGTTAGTGCATTATAAAATTAGTTATTTTCTACGTTCTTATAACATTTGCATAATATGATACAATTAATTTTACTGTAAAGTGTTTTACAAAAGATATAACAATACTAATATTATCATTATGATTATCATATCTGCCATCGTTAGCTAAGTTTGGAAAAATAATATAATTATTTTTATGCTGTCTCTTGTTGTGGTTTGCTGTAAAGCTGCCTGTTGACTACACAGACGACCGATTTTGTGTGTGCGTGAATGCGCTACTCGTTCTTATGTCGTTACGGCAATGTGGTTAGAACGATGTTGGTAGAACGACTCTTCTAGTGTGAATGAACAGTAAGTCACTAAGTTACTGCCCTAAAACTATTTGCAAAGACGTAACGCCATAGCTAGCCGGACTAAACCCCGTATAGTGTCGAAGTCTAGCCGGACTTACTCAGTCCGTGCCATTATCATGTAGCCGTAATTGTCTATGTCCGCTTCATGTTCCTTTGAGGGGGGGGGGGGGGGTGGAGGCATGTGTGTGCAACTTTAAATCCTTCTAGCTACAAATATGCTTATCTGTAAATGATGGTCTAGTTTTTATCATCAACTTGACGATTTAAAAAAAAAAAAAAATTTGAAACATGGCTGAGGTTTGAACCCCGTTTCATCGGAAAACCAGTCTGGTCATTTATCCATTCGTCCACGGACGACTGTCGAATCCTGGTAAAAATTAACATTATAATATTATAATCCAAAATGACCGGTGCTGTCAATAAGTCCAGCTAGCCACTTTGAAGCCGAAAATGTTTCGAAAAGCGAACGGACAACCACGATAGTCATTTTATCGCTGGCAACACAAATGACAGTCAGTGCCTTCTTTCTCGACCCATAATGTCGATGGTGTCGAATTTCTCTCTACTTGGCCACTTCAAATCCACGCGCCTGTTCATGATTTTCTGTCTCATACCGCGAAAGAGTTCCTTTGTGGCTCTCAATAACCACTTGGCTTAAATAAACCAACTATCTTTTCATTACAATGGAACATCAATTCTCAAAACTGGTCATTCATCCTTCAGTATTTTCCTTCTCTGCCCTCTCCATAACTTTCAAAATTGATATATTTCTTTATAACTTTAGATTGGGATTTAGAGAACAATTATAAGTAGGCCTACAAGAATAAAAACAACAACAAAAGTGAATGAAATAAACCTTCTCAAACGATGTTTTTATGCAGTAAAGTCCGAACAACACAGTTTCGTTTTGTTTGTATGAATAAAAAAGAATTTCAAATCCCAAAATTTTAAAGATAAGGAAGATTCGGTGGTTTTTAAGTCTATAACATTATAATGGAGCTGTATTAGACTAACAGGAAAAATATATTTTGTGATTATAAAAATACGAACCTTCTACTATTTGCAGTGTAGATGGTGATTAATGACAGTTAGTAAAGTTATGGTGGTTAGAGATGAAATAGACATATTTTGAACAGAGTGATCATGTTGTTGAAGGTAATTTCCGATTAAACCCTCTCATGAATTAGTTACTCATTAATTATGGCATTCTTATTGTAAAGCTAGAGTGCCAACAGTTTTTGCCTGTTTCTGGGCACTGGAATAGTTACCAAAATTTAATTAATCATTGTGTTAAATGTCAATATTGGGGAATACCTAGGTCGAATTGGGGTAAAAGGGTACTATCTACCACCTCGAGTATCCTGGTCGTTAGAGAACAATTAAAGACTAATTGGTCTCTATATCCATCTTTTAAACGACAACACAAAGAATTTTACGAATCCGCCTCTCAGACGGAGGAGGAGGGGGGGGGGGGATAGGTCGGACTATTCGGTAAGCCAATATTCCTGAATCGACCGTAACGAGATGCTGCAATCTGTCCCCCACGGATTTCCATGTCGGCAGGGTCTAGAGATAATGTAGACTAAATATAATAAAGGTTGTCCAAATAAGGATTGTTAATTGAATGTCGTGAAATAAGCATACCAGGGAAATAGGAAATAAAGGCCAAAGGGCTCATCCTTGTGTGGATAAAGTAGGGAAAAGTAGAATAGAAGATAGGGACGATAGGGACCTGTACATACCAAACAAAAAATATCCAAAACAATGCTGTGACACCATCAGACCGCGGTGGAAGAACATTTTAACACGATCCATGAATAATGGGACAGGAATAGCAGCAGGAATGAAAACGTGGCCAACAGAAGTCCAAACAATATGGCATGGTGATAGGAGTCATATTGAAGTAGAACAGAAAACAAATAAAAAAATAAAATAAATAAATAAACACACACTTTCAATAACAAAATCAAAATAGAACCGAAATAGGGAGTAGCTGGATTGGTAGCCTGATGGCGTTTTTTTTTTTTTTCAAAAAGTGAAGACATGATTTTTTTAAGACAGATTTAATATTATCACATGTTGTAGTAAAAATGAAGACAGGATTTTAAGGACATATTTTTTGTGTGAGGACAGGAGTTTTTAAGACAGGATATTTTTCTTTCTTTCTTTCTTTCTTTCTTTCTTTCTTTCTTACTTTCTTTTTTTTTTTAAACAGAGAACCGTCGAAATAACCTCCACTAGGAGGTTGACAAACGTATATAGAGGGTAACGTAACGTCAAATTTCAAGATATTGTGTTCAGTAATTTTAGCAACTCGAAAACCAGCAGACATCAGATTTAGAGAAACGATTCAATAACACCCCACGGAGAGGCCTTCGACACAGTTTGCGCTGATCAACATGGCTGCTCTTTCATGTACATTTTTTGGACCGGATATCTTATCCACTGAACGTGTATTTCGCATCGACCTCATTTGCTAGAATAGAGTTCATCAATATTTGGGGAAATTCCATCGACCCAAAAGTTTCTCTCACTTCTTGGCTTGACCCCGTTACAGCGGGTAGGAAAGCTATGATGAAAACTCTTCTCTATGAATGACAGAATCATAACCAATTAGGTATTTTGAGATCGGTCACATGATCGAGGCAACATCGCTCAATGTGGCTTTGTTTGCATGATGTGACAGGTTTGAAAGCTCATCATTCGTCAAGATCTGTCTGCCTTGCGCAGAGCAAGTAAACAAATAAGCGTGTGAGCGAAAATCCTCGGTCATGTGATTTTTCTCGAAATACCTCATTGAGCCTGAAAAGTGTTAATAATTACGTTGGAAGAGACTGACATACTTCCGGCCGAAACCAATGACTTCCTGCGCTTACCGGAAATGAGGCAAAACCAGGTAAACAATAGCGCTTAGCCTTCATTTCGGTTGTATTGATGTACTTGATTGCCGGTGATTTATCAGTATTTTGTGAAAGCATTGTATTCCATCATGACCATGGACTTAAAGATCAAATCTTGCGCAGAGGTACAAGATTATTTATGACGGAGAGATAAATAGTTTTAAGAAACAGGACCTTTTTGATTTGTATCGACGTGCTGCGAGTCTCGGCATCGAGTTAGACCCAGATAGTATTTTGGACTGACAGCCTAAAGGTGAAATTGACAGTACCGGCTAATGGCATAAGCATAAATTATTTCCTATTCCTATCCAGCTTGATGTGTCAACTGACTTAAATCAAATTCTAATTTTGAAAGCATTAAATATCTTATATTACAGTGCCCAGTTGAAAGACTGCGAATGCCACTCGTTTGCCTCACTTTCTGCTTGTAAGCGTACTTTCTGCGGGAAACCCCGTTGCGTTTGTCCCGAAATCTTGGCCAACATCATTTTCTCACATATTTTAAATATAGTTTGGACCACACAGATTTAATATAATTATTCAAACAGGAACTATGATACGTTTTTCGCAATTGCTGCCAAGACAAAGATCAAAATGGCAGGGTCAGCATCTTTTTTGCTGCTTACAAGATCATTGTGGTTTTTAATAATCTGTCACATATCCACACGGGCTTGTGTATTTGCGTTTATCTGTTCAAATTCTTTCGGTGTCTATTTGAAAAAACAAATTCTTCATGCGTTATATTGTGTCCAATTCTTTATTAATACGTTTTTCAACAGGTTTGAGTTATCACTTTCATTACATTGTGATATATATACCGTCAAACGTTTGTAAATGATTTTTGCTGAGGCTTTTTATAGGCCTTCCAATAATTATCTTTTACACCATCCTGTTCGAAACAATAATAATTATAGCGGTGTAGGTTGTTTCAACTCATCGTAACACCGAACACATTGGTTTTCTCATATCAAGTTTAAAAGGCACAAGAGGTTCAAGCACACTCGTCTCTAGATGGGCTGTGAAACCTCTGTCCACATAGACTGAGATTGTGTAGGCCAGCTACCAGACTTTTCCTCACCCTGATTGTTCCGTCTCACTCACGATTGAAAGCACCCAACAGATACCATTTTGAAAAGAGAAAAAGAGAAGGAATAACAGCTGCAGAAGCTGAGGCACAGGAGAAGGAGGGGAGGGAAGCGGGAGAAGGAGAAGAGAGTGACAGAAAAGCTAAACCAAGATACCTTTACAGATTATAAATTTCCTTCAGTGTCAAAATGTTGAATGTTAATTTCGCCCAACGTTACATAGAAAAAATGGTTTAGGAAATGGCAGGATTGACGTTTCCGTTCTGCAGTACAAATGGATAGACAGACAAAGAAAAAAGTAGTTAAACTGCTGTAGCAACAAACAGTCAGTTAGACGAACAGACATACATACATACATGCACCCTTACACCTACCTACCTTCTCTCTTGTCTTCTCTGTGAAATGAGAGAAATTGGAACATAAAAGTTGACAGAGCCATATTTGCTGAATTTATTTCGCACTCATCTCACGCACATACATCTACACACATATATACACACACAAACATGCACACAAACACACATACATACATACATACATACATACATACATACATACATACATTTATACATACATACATTTATACATACATACATACATACATACATACATACATACATACATACATACATACATACATACA
>JBCAUA010034115.1:0-12199 GCA_038406235.1 Peronia verruculata | reverse complement strand
AATTCACTGCTCAGTCAAACTCCTTTATACAAGTTTCAGTTTACATTTAGAACATATTATATAGATCTAGTTTAAAAAAAAAAAAAATACCAATGATTGCCTTGTACTATTGCAATAAAATAATCTATTATGGATGTTACTTCTTAATGAGTATGTACACTAAACCCTTCTTTAAAACATTAAGCTAACCTCTTGGCTTGAACATTATATCTTTTATCACCCAGTCATTGGCACTTTCAAATATCTGTTTATAGAAAGTTTATGAAGAATGAAGAATCAATTTACATGCATTCTTATTTGTTTTACTAAAATTACAGCAGGATAACAATGAAATCATAAAAGCCCTTCATTTCACATCTACAGATGTGCACATTAAGAAAGCAAGAACATTAACGACTAAATGTCTCTTTTAATGAAGTATTGTTGATATCATTGCATATTTTTACATCCTAGAATATACGTGTAGATCTATATTGCTAAAAAAAGGGGGGGGGGGGGTTAAACAGGCTCATATAAAAGTATTTTTTTCTGTTTATTTTGTTATTTCTCAACTGAGACCAAATTATATTGACAGTTCAGCTATTTCAACAACAGAGTTTTAGTTTTACAAGCACAAGGAGCTTAGCTAGCTGGTTAGCTGATGAAATGAAGACATTTATTTATTGCCAATTATGTAGTACTAGCTGGATACCCCACAACCTACGTGTGAGGTTTTTTAAAATATAGTTCTGCGACTTAATTTTTTGGCCATCATGCTAAAATAAAATAAAATATCGTTGCTGATATTTTGGTTCACTAAACTGAATATTACTCAAAGAAAACGTGTTTAGAACCCGTCATGTGTCCCGCACGGAATTGATGGTGGTCAAAATGAATAAAAAAAATAAAAAAAAAAATGAATTAAAAAAATAAATTAAAACAACTCTGTAAATTCATATAAAATAAAAGAGTAGCCTATAACACAGTAAGGTATCAGTTGCCCACGTCTGTAATTTTATTTGAATTTTAAATGCCTGCCTTTATTGAACCATAAGATAAGTGCCATGTCCCCCTGATCGCTCTTATTATAGAGATGATTAGTGGAACTGGTGACAATTCAGTTGTTTCACTCAGTTATGTAAAATAGATTTGTATAGATCTAGCTGAATACCAAATGGAAAACCTGATGACAGATCTAGATCTAGTGCCTTGAATTTAAGCTGAAACTTAGACTTGGCTAAAGTAGTCGTTTATGGCCATGAATTGAGTGGGATTCACATAAATTATATGGCTGATGGACAACTGCTGACAACCAATTTATTTCGGCAACAGAGATTTACAAATATAAGCTTATATCAAATAGGCTACTAACAGATTGGGTAGTTGATTACTTAATGGACACATCTATATTGATCGAGATCTTAATAGATTTACTCTAGATCTAGATCTAAACTTATATAGAGCAAATCTAGAACTCAGGCCATAATGAAAATAGGCTAGATCTAGATCTAGACTCTAGATTTAAAACAATAAATGTAAATCTATAGTGTCACGAAAATAAAGCGCAATGCTTCATAAATATTTCATTTTGGGGCTTTAGCCTATCCCAAAAGCACTATGCTCTCACTCGGATTATAATATTATTGATCTAGTTAGTTAGATCTAGATCTATCTTAATCTAGATCCAGACGGTCAGACATCAATTTTAGTTCGATTTTCGGCGCTAATGGGGATTCTGATATGATAATATTGCATTTGAGATAAGTCACTGATCTGTCATAGCAAATATGACAAGGCTTACTAAATCCATGAACGATATTATTTACGACCAAGTTAGGCCTAACTTGAACTGTCGTTCTGCGACCATCTAGATCTACTCTAGATCTAGATCTAGAAATGATGCTGGTTTCGCACACCGTTTGTCACAAGGTCTGCAGGAAACCAGACGGGTAGAATTAACTTGTAAATATCATTCCGTTGAACTGATGTTGCAAGGTATTGATTTTTACTCAATATGTAGATCTAGCCTTCGAAGTTGGGTCCAAGCAATTTTTCTCTTCAGCCATTGTCCTGCAGGTCTAGATCTAGATGCTGTCATGAATATAAAAAATGCTTCCCAAAAACTGAGACCAACTGTACCACAAATGTTAAAATGCCACTCAGACTTTAAAAAATAATATGGACAAGATAGAATCTAGATCTAGAACATGGTATTCTAGCCAGGTCTAGAGATTCTAGATCTATTGTAGATCAATTTCCTGAGCTAATTATGGCTTATGTGATATCATTCGATACAATTTACTAATCAGTCATTCATTAAAGCAGAATGACTAGATTCACACACAATATCATAAGATGTTATTTTTTCAACCAAGTTAGACGTACCTTCAACGGCCATGCTGTGTAGGGAGTAGGGATCTAGAGATCTATGTCGCGCTCGAGACTCTGGTGTTACACACTAGGCTAAGTTTGCCACACAGTCACAAAACGAAACGGATGGAAACAAAACAAAAAAAAACAAAACGTTATGTTATCATTTCTCTCATACTCGTCTTGCAGGGATCCCCAATACCGATTTTTTTACTCCATGTGTAGCCTTCAAAGTTGGGTTCAAGCAATTTTCTTCTTCAGCCACTGTCGTGTAAACAATAGAAGGGTGGGCGGACACGGAAGTGCAACGTCATAAATGAACTATCTATAGAGAATGAATTTTTGAAAGACAATCCCCTGGTTGGAAGGTATTTTGATGTTTTGAACCCCTGGACTGTCTGTTTCAATAGATTTGCTCCGATCCAACGAAAGGTTGGAAATACCGGGGTCTATGTTTAGCAGGGGTTACAAACACTCCAAACTATTCACAAGTTTGTCTCACTTGTCGGTTTGACCTTGTTACGGTGGGGAGAAAATGTTTGACTAAAACTCTTCACTGTGAGTTTATTGCACCTAGATCTCGATGCCCTCCAAATATCGTAGTAGTGGGTAGTGTTAATGATTGGATTACCTAAGAAAAGGTATGGCGTACTTCCGGCGTCGCGGTTTTCCCGAAGTTTTGCATTCAATCAGTTTTGTGGGCTTTCGTCGTGGAGCGTAAAACACATAAGTGAATGTTCTATTTTCAGTATGGGCTACAAACACTCCGCTGGGGATTTCCAGATCTGTGCTTAGTCGAATATGAACAATTGCTCATAATAATGTACGTATATAAATCATCCTTTGCGATTTGATTTTTTTTTTTTTTTTTAAGAAGTAGTTAAAAAAGCAACTCGTGCAAATTAGACATCACAGCCCAATCTAACAAAGGAATTGTGTGTTACCTTCACCGCTCTAGATGATTTGCACGTCAAAATGATGTCTTCATGCCTTATAATATTCAATGTTCTGTACTTTGGTGCACCATTTACCAGAACCATCACTCCGTTGTTTAATCCAGTAGCAGCACCATCGCCACTCATCTAAGCTTACAGTATATCACCACTTTAACATTTCTTCTCATAATGCCACATGTTGGGTATCAGTTGCCCACGTCTGTAATTTTATTTGAATTTCGTAATTTTATTAATTAATTTCTGTAATTTTATTTGAATTTATTTGTCATTGTCGGCAAGACTGGGTTTTTTTTTGGGGGGGGGGGTGGGGCGGGCGTCCTGGAGTTGATTTCTTTTTCATTATTATTATTATTATCATTATTATTATTTTTTTTATTATTATTATTATTAAAGATAGGTTATTTTGACTTTTCCATCGAATTCAGCATGTTCAAATTAGAGGAAAACAATGGAAAAAATCGACTTTGTCATACGGTTGCCATGGCAGCGCCGCCATCTTGGATTCTGGCGTAACTAAATTGACTGATTTCAAAATCTATCTCCTCCACCAAATTTAAACCAAACTTTATAAAATGTGGTGAATATAGTGTTTGATATAATATCTATAAAAGTACGTATTTGTAGTCTTTTCTATGCAATACAAAATTTTCTATATATTTTTGAGAATGCTCTATAGCGTGAATTCAAATTTCGCCATTTTGTCAAACTAAAAACCCAAGTTTCTCTACAACTTACCGACAGAATTTAACGAGCATATGTAGCTTTTTGGTGTTGTAGTGACAATGATGCACACCAAATTTAGTTTGTATCGGTTTCGAAACAGAAATTAAATAGAAAAAAAAATCTGTCAAAAAAGCGGGTTTGAGAAAAACGCGTTTTAAGTTTTTTTGTTTGTTTTTTTTTCTTCGAAAAATTGACATAAAGAGTTTTCTGTTAGGCTTTCAGCCTGATTTTACATACTAGCCCTCTTTTCATGACGTCTGTGTCTCTTGTTGCCGTTTTCTCTCTCTCTCTCTCTCTCTCTCTCTCCCTCTCTCTCTCTCTCTCTCTCTCTCTCTCTCTCTCTCTCTCTCTGGGCATATCTTTTATTAAATTTTGGTCCTTGCCCCCCATCTTTATAAGAACCACTGTGTGTCCCTCATATCATTTTTGAGTGCATACCAAGAGTATTTTGACCTTTACTATGACGTATAGTCGACAACTGAGCTAATAGTAGAAGAAATAAAGCAAAATTGCCCTATTTATAGGACGAGAAAATTCATTTTAGAACTTTTACATTGATAATTTGAATGATCAGCAGTTTTTCTCGCCTCATAGTTGTCATCCAGTGATCGGCCATTTTCTCGATAAATTCGGCTGCAGCAACAAGTCACCCCCCCCCCCCCCCCATCTTCTTTATTTGCCAATGTCTCAACTTCTACTTAAGATAGAACAACTGTTTTTTCACACACAGTAGGGAAAATGAATAATCTTTACAGTGATAACAATCTCTATATGCTCAAAATCTGATTTATACCGAAATCATAGCCTTGGGCTCTGAATCTAGGATACCATTGTCTAGTTTATTTTTTTTATGTTTTCAATCTATCATTAATGGTGATGTCATTATTTAATGACATTTAATGCCAGAACCATATAATATGTCACTGAAAAAAAAAAAAGAAAAAGAAATATGTTTTGTATATTTCTTGGTATTATGAGGAGGTATCATTCTGTTAGAAGCAAACCTCCTTACCAATATCACAGAAAGTTTAAACATCACTGAACAGCCATTGCTTGTAGATGTTCAATCAAAAGACATGAAGATCCAAGCATTATAAATGATATAAAATAAATGATTCTATTGGTATACTCAGTCATTATTTACATCTGCCTTTGGAATTTGTAGGTGGCATCCTGTTGGACTGCAAACCTTTACAACTCTGCCATAATATTACTGGTTGTATCGGGATGGACTCTTACAATTGTAAGCCTGTCATAAAAAATTCATTAATGATAGCAATAAAAATATATGACTAGATCAAAACATCAATGTCAGTCTACACTCAAAGATAATGTAAACGACAAGACAGCACATTTTTTTAAAAGATTATCACTAGATGGAATTATTTTTTTTAAAAATTAAAAAATATAAAAAAAAAATCCAGCCTGATCATGAAAATTAATGTGTTCCATTTTAATACATGTGTTGTCAATTATTGAGAGCAGAATTCACCTCTGTTCTATTATTTCATTCTATGATACTTTGTAATGTAAGTTTGGAGTTTGCAACTTAGCTGAAAAATGGTGTCATAAATTATAAGATGCTATCTTCAAAGTAACACAATATAAAAACTAATGTGCAAAACTTCTTACATAATTCAATTAACGATTTTAAACCAAATTTCTAATTCTATTTGTCTTGCTAATTTCGACTTGATTTTTAGCCAAGGACATTTGTTTTTGGACAGTCCAAAACAATCTAAACCTAATCGAAAGCTGACATAGATCTAGATTCTGCCTGCAGAATTTGAATTCTGACAAAATTTCTTGTTTGTGCTACGCCACTGAGCTTTATCTAGATTCGATTTTTTTTTTTTTTTTAACAAAATTGGATGAGATCATTATCACTAGATCTATATCGAGATTTAACACGATACACAAATTTTATTTTGAAGAAGTTAATCAAGTCAATCTGTGTTGCTCAAAAGCTGGTCTTGCCCACAACTTATCTCACCTCAATGAGAGGTTGATAAAAACTCTATCTTGGTCTAGACACTAGATACAGATCGAGATTTAGATCTGATTCTATCTATCGAGTGGTGTAGTGTGTTTTGAGTTCACTAAACCTAGATCCAGATCTATCATGTTACATCTATGAACAGAGCTAGATTTGATTTATTACTTTTCTATTAGTATTAGAGACTAGATCTAGATCTAGAACTCGACTCTAATTAGCATAGAAATGACATAATATCAAGATCTAGATCTAGATCTCGATATCTATTTCTAAATCTTGATTGATTTCGCCTAAACATTGATCTAGTGTCTAAATTTAAATCTAGACCCTAAATCAATGTTTTGATCAATCAAGATCTTGAAATCTACATTCGATCTAGAGATATCTAGATCTAGATCTAGTTCTAGATCTAGATCTATAATCGATATCTAGATCTAGACTTGATATAGATCTCTAAGCCAAACCTTAAAGATGACATCATGGATCAAGTGCGAAGCGTGATGAAATCTATCGTTTAATCTCACCAATTGCATTGTTGAACGATTTAGGAAAGCAATGCAAACTACGTGTAGCCTAGATCTAGATCTATACACAAACACTACTTTTAGCAAAGATTTAAATGTTTTCAACCAACTCACCTTGAGCTGTTGGCAGGGATGTTAAAACTACTTTAAATAAGTAGTTAACTACAAGTAGAGTACTTAATAAAAATCGTCAATTACTTTCCAACTACTTTTGCAGCTTTAATTGTAGTTCCGTTAGTTTAATTATTATCTTAGTCCAGCTCATCTTTTTATAAGGATTTGTAGTTTACTGTTTACCTTGTTGTCGGTATGGGTTGATGTTTTGTGATGTATTGGATAATTTTAGTGCTCTATCCCTGAGGAAGGATTTTTACGTTTGGGGCGTTCATAGCAGAGATTTCTTTTTCATGCACTTGTTAGCCAATGGTATATTAAAACGAACTAAGTTAACTACACTGGATCTAGATCTACATGTCCACGCTTTTGTCAGATGGTAGCAATGCATTATGCTAAATTAACGTCCAAGCAAACGAATACTGATTTTTTTTTTTTTTTTTAACCTCACCATCATCTTGACCTAGATCTAGGCCTATGTAAATTTCATAACAGCGAGGGAATCTTCCTGGTGGCTTTGGGGTTGACTGCCACGCGCTGCGCTGCAGGTCGACTGGTGTGACAAACTGACAACAGCAGCATGGTTGATACCTCTCCGGTAGGCCGTCTTGGAGATGATTGTGGATGACTGGCGTTCCCAAGTGAACAAGTTAACGACTCGCGATTTTGTGAGCGATAACGGTTATGGTTTTTATAAGCTTTTCAACCTCCTGTATTGGTGGTTATCTCAGCTGTCCACAACCGTGGTAAAAAATAATATAACACTATTGTGTTATGTGACTCGTATATCATGTGAGCGATAACCCTCGTAGTATCGGTCAATTATACGCAGCTCCATGAATACCACGTTGGCAAGCCATGTGCTCCTGAGCCACGTGGTCATCTGGCTCGCGATTCTATTCGACACCTGTGCAGAAGCGCTGAGTATTTTTTTTTTTTTACATTCCTGTTTTCTTTTCCCCCAAAATGTGTTGATTAAAAAAAATAAATAAATAAGTAGCCGAAGTAAGAGTACTCAACTACTCATTTTTGTAGCTAACTACGAAGTCGCTACTTTTTTAACAAAAGTAGCTAACTACTGTAATTCGCTACAAAAAAAAAAAAAAAATAGCAAGCACTCGTAGTTCCGCTACGAGTACTCGATTTAACATCCCTGGCTGTTGGCTTGTGGAAAGGCTCGTCTTGAAGCAATCTTTTGATACCATCGCTCCAGTAGCGTTCACAGAATAATATTGAAGGATCCTCGCCATTGATTAGATCTGTATCTAGATCTAGATCAATCTGTTTAGCATTGAGTGCGTGTGACATCTGTTCTGGACAGCTGATTTGTTGAGAGCACAGCTCAAACTGCTTTTCAGGCATCCTTTGGACAAGCCCTCTGTGGTAGACCTAGATGGTTAGAATTAATTATGGTTTGTTTGGTGCCCACTCTTCTATTTACTTCCCTTTCGGGGGGTCGCACTCCAAACACGGAAGTAAACACAAACATGGAAAGGATCTATAGGATCTACACCTAGGCAGACGTCGACAGAATCAAGCTTGACAGGTATGCTCCTTGGGACCTTAGATCATCCTACACGTATGCATTCTTCCTCTCGATGTTGCCGTCTTTATACTTCCCTTGTTATGATGGTTTTCCTTTGTTGCTTTTTCAATGTTCCTCTCGGTCTAGGCCTATTTGCTGTTACTCCTTCTGTCCTGTTGTTCTTCTACATTCATCTTGTTGTCTTTACCAAAAAGTAGGCATGGAACACAAAATTTCTCGAAAAACTCGGCGGGATTGCTCGCCGAAAGTGGGGCCAGGTAGTGAGATGACCTTGCAGCACTCGCAGTCTCTGGACTGGGCAAGGCAAAATAAGATCTCAATTTATATCACTGAATTTTGGCTTGTCATTTGACACATTGGGCTGGTTAGGAATGGGCAGATTTATGCTGGGTAGAAATGGGCATAATATGCCATTGCTGGAAAATTTCTTCTTTATTGAGTAGTCACACACTTCAAAATACCATCTGGATCCAACTCGATGCCCAGACTCTTTACACTTTGACTCAAGAACAAATTCTGCTTCTTAAACAAACACCGCATGCTCGTAAATAATCTTGTAGCTCTTGGTCTTGAAGTCTACAGTCACGGCGGAAGACAATAATTTCACATAATACGGATAACTTATCGGGAATGAAGCAGGTCAACAGAATCACAATGAAGGCCCGCCATAGTGTACAGAGATCTTCCTTCATTTCTGATCTGAGACGAGGCCTGAAATACGTCAGTGGCTTTCCTACTCAATTATTAACACTATTCATTGTTATTATTTGAGAGCGTCTAGGTTCAATAGAATAGACGTCTGCCATTCATAGCAATGAGTTTTCATCATAAATTTCCTGACAGCTGTAACAGGGTCAAGCCAAGAAGTGAGGCAAACTTCCTTGGGTCGATGGAATTTCCCAACATATTGATGAACTCTATTCTCAGGAGATTCTCATTATGTATTATTGTGTTCAACCCTAAGCGGTGTGTTCGTTTAGGCTCAACCAAATGACACGCCATTTAAACCAATGGCAGCGACGCCAAACCTCATGTCTATACTCTCTTGGCTAGAGGAGGTAGGTCGGAAGGGGAGTTTGCCACTATTGAACACACCTGCACATGAATTTCTCCAATGGCAGGCAAAACCTGATACAGCTACTTATGGGCCAGATTTGAAGGGAGCAGGATATTTAAATTCCTCTCCAACAGCTCACATCATGTAAATTTTCTATTGTCAGAAATGCAAGTCACAGAAACGCTGGTTATGCAAATGCCACTGAATCCGAGTCGTCTGATACTTATCAGTGAATTTCACTACAAAATGAAAAAAAAAAAATAGTAAAACCACCCTCTTCTCACTTCTACCACTGCAAAAAGAGATTGAAAATTTGCAGATTCAAAATGAAGAATTTGAAAGAATTAGAATCGGTCAAACTATTCCACCAATGGCCTTTTTTTTTTTTTTTTGACAACTTAAACCATCTACGGCCAATTGGTGAGAATGGTAAACCTTCAGTAGATACGTTCTATATACGTCTTTCAACCTCCTGATGGTGGAGCATTGTTTTGGAATAAAATACCATTACTAGTGTGTTGGAAGGAAGACACACACAGAGAGAGAGAGAGAGAGAGAACGAGTAGATAGGATCGAGATGTTGATTCACTGTCATACCACCATTGGGAGATCGTTGTAACCAGCCCTGTTACCCCCTCTGGGCAGACACAAGGTTTATTGAACAAATCACATCTGCACCCTTTCCTTTAATGGTATAGATTTTTTTCTTATATTTTGTTCATTTTTATTATTATTATTATTATTATTATTTTCATTACTTTTTCGAATGCATTGAAGAAAAGTGATTTTGTTTTACACTGTTTGTGCAACACGTGTCTGGCAAAGGGAAGTAATGGAGCTAGTTGCAATTCCCTCTAATTCACAGTCAAAACTTCATTGCAAAAAAACAATTATAGTTTTCTTTGTCTAAGCACGCTCGAACAAACTCATTGAATATTATCCACAAACAACGGAAAGACAAAGATACAGAGAGAAAGACAGACAGACAGACAGACAGAGATGGATTGGTGGAGTGCGAGATTTCTGTGGAAATGAAGAATTCATCACTCAAGTTTTGTCGGCCTTCATTGCTGAAATGAAATGCTGAGGCCACACGTCAAGAAATACACTGTACTGTGAGCTACGCAACGATAACAACTGCAAGAAATGTTTTTAGATGAGATGGCACATGTCAAGCAACCACCTCGCAATGTCAAGCAACCACCTCAATGGGTGTGAAGAATGAGAAATACTTTGCTATTCATACTCGCTCAAAGCTAGAAACGTGCCTGTTTACAAGTTCTGTGGGTGGGATGATTATGTAAAGCTTACTTCATAAAATGTTATGCCATCCAACGGTAAAAAAAAATCGACTTATAAATATCGACAAATTGTTGTGCCATCCAACGGTAAAAAATATCGCTAGTGTTAGGCGACCACAGAATTGTTGTCGTAAATCAGATATGAACTCAAAAACAAAATGTAATTAGAAACACTTGGGCCGCTTCAGTATAGTGCAAACTGTTAAAAGTTGAAATTATACGAGAGGTGGAGGAGATCAATGCAAGTAAATGAACTTTATAAAGGTTTGTTTAGTCATAGAACCGCTCATTTAACCCCACTGTTTAGGGCAACAATTAGTACCATATTTGCGTAAGCTAAAATGTTAGGTGATTCTGGACACTGTATGCGTCTGATCTGGCCTCGCAGGAATTAGCAAGTGCAACTTATATACGAATTCGTGCACTGCAACGTTTTTGGAATTTTTCACAACGTTTCAGCAAAATTTTCCCCCCCCCCCCCTCTCCTCCTCCCTCATATTAATTATAACATTAATAATAACAGTTTTTTTTTTTCTTTTTTTTAATCATTTCACCTCCCAATACTGCAATTCATGGTAGATAGACCTATCTACTTCAAAGAGCAAAATGCCCAGACTAGCAGATTGGCCTAGCGGTCAATAGATCTAGTAGTACCAAAACTCTCCTATTTTTGGGCCAAATTTTTCTTGAAATGTGAAGATCTAGCCCGCTAAAAATAGTAATATACTATACTGGTAATCTAATCTAGATCTAGGTTAGATATCGAAATAATAGTTTAGGTGTCTGTGCCATTGCTGGGCCGTTTCGAGAATGTAGATCCGGTTAGACCATGAAAGACAAATCAAAATGCATTTATGGATCCTTCATAATTTTTCTATTAATTATTTCAGAATTTCAATGACTGGGTAACAAAAGCTATAATGTTTAAGAGGTTAGGTTAAAGTTTTAAACCTGGGTTTTCTGTAAATACTGATAAAGCGATGAAGTTACCGTATAGATTATGTTATTGTAATTATACAAACTCAATCATTGGTCATTTTTTAAAAGTACCTGTATGTGTTCCCTGTTTAAGTGATTTTAACTGAAGCTTTGATCGAGCTTGACTATGTCGTGAATTGTTTATTTCAGAACTGCAATCCAGACAACATTGATATTTTCATATGCTTGAAACATAATTGATTGTACCTTGTTATTTGTTGGTATTGACGATGTTGGCATGGTTCTACTCCTTAACAAACAATGAAAATAAAGCACAACAAAACGTGCAGAAACATTAGCAAAGCTATTGAATGAAAGATCATGGGAGATGTTTTGTCTTGAAAAGTTATACATGTATTAAGGTAGTAGAAAGGTCGGGCTATCCTCGTTTAGGCCAGCATGTTTGCTAGTGTTAAGTGCTGTGTAGTATGTGCTAGTGTTGTAAAATTGGCAATGAAATTAAGGGGGGGGGGCGTCCTGAAATGTGGATTTTGTCCCAAAAATGCGATATTGCGCTTTTGTTTTCTCTTAAAAGTACTGCCTTTTCTGCGTGTAAAAATGGTATCAAAAAGTTGCTTAGTCAATTCTAACGTGTTTGACCAATGGTCATTCAACGGTAGACCTAACGTATTGTCAATCAGGATTTGACTCCACC
>JBCAUA010034104.1:0-12199 GCA_038406235.1 Peronia verruculata | reverse complement strand
TATATATTTTTTTTTTATTTTTTTTTTTCTTTTTTTTTTTTTAATTTTTTTATTCTATTTTTGTCTTTCTTTCATTGTTTATTTTGTTTTGTTTGAAAAGAGTAATGATTTTTGTACAACATTCTAGGTCCACAATGTTCCTGTGCCTATGAGATGATATTCAACATTCATCAATATTCCCTATCTAAACTGAGGAAGAAGATGGTTCTTGCTGCCCCTGTTGATAATCGCATCTTCTGGGTCTTGTAAAGTTTTGTGAATATTCGAGTTTATTCCATGTGGAATGTAGTCAATAGATTTCATACTTTCAGTAATTCTGGAAACCTTTTCTTTTTTTTTCTTTTTTTTACCTCCTTTAAAAGTTACAAATTTCATCATATTGGCCCAAAACCTTCCTTGACATAACAAGAAAAAAAAAATGATACGGGCTTTTGTTGTATCTTTTTAACTTTCTGAGGAAATAATTATTAAAGAATAAAAATGCAAAGCTGGACATACTGGGTATTTAGAAAAAAAAAAAAAGAAAAAAAAATCTATCAATGAAACTTCAGGTTTCTCGCGTCACTTTTAATTCAAGATATTAGATGTTGACATGCAAAATTTGGTACAGTAGTAGCAGAGGAGATAGATTTTTAAAAACAGGGTAAAATCCAAGATGGCAACCTTTTCCATGGCAAACCTGACAAGCTAGGGACATATTCTGAATCAGACAGACACACAGTAAATTAACCTGCAATCAAAGACAAATAATTTGAAGAGAAAAAAAAAATGTTTTCAAGTGCCTCCCTCCTCCTCTCATCCCTCCCCCGCCCCTCCCTCTTAACATTGTGGAAAACTATAGTTGAAAATGTATCGAAATAGCTTTAATTAAACTGATCAAAAGAATGTTTTGTCAAAGTATGTCAGCACAATGGGAGATCTTTCGCAGATTATCTGCCCAGGACTCCTGCAAAGGAAGATCATTTTGACCAGCTCTATTACTTCCCTTAGCCAGACAGACAACGTATTTAGCAAACAGTGTAAAGAGAGAAAAATCCCTTTACTTCTTGTCCTTCACTAACAATAAGAAGAAAACATTCTCTTGACATCAGAATTTTTCTGGAATTTTCCATGATGCATGTTTCAAGCAAAGGGCACAAAAGTGATTCTTTTCCTCTTTGCAATGCTTGTTCAATCCCTCTTTTGTCTGGTAAAGGGAAGTAATAGGGCTCAGCACAACGATCTCTCATTTGCAGGAAGAGAACATGGATTTAGGGGCATATGAGAGACTTTGATTAGAAGAACAAATATATGGACATAACTGTATATTATTAAATGTATGAAACATGAAGAAATATCTTTCATCGCTAGGATTACTTTATTGTGCATATAATAACCTGACGACACCGCTTCCTTCAGCTTCCATATGTTTTCACAGTTGTAACAAATTAAAATATATTTGCTTAAACTTCCATCAGATCACATTTGTTGAGGTCATAAAGTAAAATAAATTAAAACAAACGCACAAACACGTAACAACAGAAACTCCCAATTACAAAAACGTGAGCACGACTTACGTCATTTTGATGTGTGTCTCTCTGTGTGTGTGTGTGTGGGGGGGGGGGGGGGGTTAAGACAACACTACTGTGCCATGCATCTGAATCGCACATGTATTATTATTAATGAAAACAATTCTAAAGCCCATCTCCGATAGGAGTAGGCAAAAGATAAATTCTAATTATTTTTTTTGTTTTTGTTGCCTACATCGTGCCTTTGAATATGGCACATGATGTTTTTTTTTTTTTTTCAACGCCACTTACACATGATCTGGGTACTTGTGTCATTGTGTTGACGAAAAGCAACAGCGAGGGAAAGACGATGATGCTTTTGTTTTTCTTCTTTCTTTTTAGGAATCTAACATGCCTAATTTTCTCGCATTAAGTTAATAATCGTCTGATGAAGACATTCTATCAAAAACAAACCTGAAGAATATGCATATATATTTTCCCTTTCCAGTTTTTTTTTCTGTCAGCCATTCCAGAAACAACTAATTTCTCTTCCTATCTCCTGATAGCTAATGATGGGCAATTCTTTGCTACCCGGGTAATACCCGAGTAATGAAAAAAATTCCTGGGTACCCGACGAGTACCCGACAGTTCATGTATTTTTTCTTTAAAATCCTGGCACGAAAGAGTTGGCAGGTGGCAGCACTGCCCTTTCTCAGAATTAATCGCCTGTTTCAGTTTCAGTTCCCGTCAGTAAGAGCAAAGTGAGACATAGGACTAGACAGGTGAGATACAAATAAAATAAAAACTTCGTGAAATGCTAAATAATTATAATCGGCGTGGATTATACATGATTATTTAGACAAAGAGGAGAATCTTCATTTAATTAATCACAGTTATCCCAAATAGAAAAACCGAGTACCCGACACCAATACCCGGATACCCGACTTTGAGCTGTTTACCCGGGTCCCCGGGTAACTATCCGGGTACCCACCCAGCTCTACTGATAGCGTGATCATTTGAGTTCTCATCGAAAACGACCGTTATGCTTAGACCTTGCCATTTGTATATGTAGAAAACAAGTACATGCCAATAAATAGATTTCTGCAGTATCTTAGTGAAAATGAAAACAACAACAAAACAAACAAACAAAAACAACAATGACAGCATCAAAAACTGGTAAGTAATGCGTATCATTCATGAACTGACAGGATAATATGCGCAGTACAGTTAGTCAGGAAATCACACCTGAAATTGTACAAAGCAGCAATACAGATGATTGGTCGCCATCAACAAAACATGTCTCGAGTATACTGTTACATGTACATGCATTGAATGGAAAATCGGAATTTAACTCCCACTATGCGTGAATGTGCCCCCCCCCCTTAAAAAAAAGCATGATTCACTTTTTGATGGCTTGGAAAAGTTAATAACATAGATATTATAATAATGACCAGTTACTGCTTCCTGTATGTGTTCACATTTCACTGATCAAGTGGTCATTATGAACAATTTTTCCAGTTAGGTTTCTTAGCATTATGAATGATTACATAATAGAGGCACTCGTCTCCTTTCTTTAGACCACACATATATACAGTGTGGGTCAGAAGTGACCAGGCAGCCAGAATATTTTTTTAGTGCAAATGATGAAATTTATTGGTAGGCCTATTTGGGGCATACGTTGTTAAATCAAATGTACCAGTACATGAAATAAATAGCCCTCCGTTAACTTACAATAAGTATACATTGACTGCCCGGTTACTTCTGGCTCACCGTATGTAGTTAGTACAAGACATACACTGACTGACAGACCATTAATACTCTATGGATAATTAGTCTGCAAATCATTAGCATGAAATCAATGTGTCACAGGAAAGGAAGAAAAACTGAGGCTTCATTCCATGCTGTTTAACTGAAGAATGAAAAAAAAAAAAAACGAAATTTTCTTCCATGCCACTCGTTACCTTTCGATTTCTGCTACATGTATTATGTGGTCTAACTTTTCAGTCACAGAGATTTTTAGAGCAAGCGTATTAAAGTCCTTATCACAATATTTAAAAACCTAGGAAGAAAAATACTCAAATCCATTTTTAGAGACAGAATTTATCGAGAGAGAGAGAGAGAGAGAGAGAGAGAGAGAGAGAGAGAAAAAAAAAATTAAATGGATTTTTTCTTTTAAATCACTCCAGTTTTACATTTTATAGTGTTTGGATGCCTGCACCTTAACTTTTGAAAGTCTCACTTTTAACACGAACTATCTCGATCTTACTTCAAAATGATGTAAAATATGACAAAGTCATATCTGAAAACTTTAGGAATAAAAATAGTCAAATCCGTCTTTTAAGAGACAGAAATTAGCCAACAAAAGACCCCCCCCCCCATGAAAAATGTTTCCGATGCCATAATATGATATTCTAGTGTAGTTACTCCAATTTTACATTTTATGGTGTTTGGCTGTCTACACCTTAAATTTTGAAAGTTAATGCCTTACTATTCTTTCTGTCTTTTAATTCGGACTATCTCGATTTTGGCTCAAAATGTATAGATATATTTTAAATATGACATGGGTACTTTTTCTCTCCCAAGAGTTTCATTTGTTATTCTAGTGTAAAAGCTCGATATCTAAACTCTGGGGCGAGGAAGTTTCAAGAGTCGCTGCCAATATCAACTTAAAGGAAAAAAAAAAGGTTTATGACTTTTTCCATGTTGTATATTTATGCACATTTGGTTTAGCCGTAGCAAATCAAACAAATGATATAACTTGTGATGATATAGATAATAAAGTCTTTTTGGATAAAGCCGCCTAAAAAAAAAAAGAGAGAGAGAGAGAGAGAGAGAGAGAGGGAGGGAGAGAGAGACAGAGAGATAGAGAGAGAGAGATAATAACTCTCCTACTATCACTATTCATAACTTAGAATGGGTAAAGTCTGCATTTCACAAAAAGTACATGTATTATTTTACTTTTGATTATCTGTCTTCGGTATTTAAAATGTTATGATTTCAAAAACAGCCCCAGTTATATATGTATTAACTTCCAATACATTTCTTGTTGGTCGTTACATATAAAATAATACATCATAACAACACTCAATAGTTGAACGCAAAATTTTAGAAATATAAAAGTAAAAGAAAGAGAGGGAGAGAGAGAGAGAGAGAGAGAGAGAGGGGGGGGGGGAGAGAGAGAGAGAGAGAGAGGGAGAGAGAGAGAGAGAGAGAAAACCATGCCTCCATTAATTCATCATATGCCATTTTCAGTCTTACCTTACAACTATTATGCTGTAGTCCGAAAATCAAAGCCAGTTGCAGACATAATAAGATGCACATATTCGTATTTTATTCTTTGATTTATAGAGTGCACAAGTGCTTTATCACTCTAATGTCGGTTGATTGGCGTACAGGGCGGACTTGAAGAGTTATAATACATGTAATTAAATCCACACTGTTGGGGATAGTAATATGGGATAGTAATATAATTATGTGTCTCAGTTCTCCATTTCGTGATTGTAATAGTGTTTTATACCATTTCATTTTGTTGCAGCCAGTGGAGATTTATTGCTGTTCCTCGTTAGTTACAAAGGCCTTTCAACCCCTGGGCTATCTCCGCCTGATTTATTTTGGGGATAAATAAATAGATATATATCTATGATACATATTACTATCATTATTTGTGAATGTCCTTTGCGATATATCAAATGTGTATAGTTATTTCTTCAATTTATACCAAATCAGAGTGAATATAAAGTTAAAACTCATTCCCCTCGACCGGATATAAGGGTGAATTCAAATCCCGCCACGAAGTATAAGTTAAATTTATTATATATCGCCAAGGATATAATGTTACAATTTATTCCACATGACCAGATAAAAAGGTGAATATAATAAAGCCGCACGAGGTATAAAGTTAAAATTCATACCTCGCCACAGGGCGTAAAGATGATTTATTAATGTTATGGATGACGGACAGAAACTGCAGTGTAGAATGCTGGCACAATGAACAACTTGGGCTTACAACAATACAGCAAACGTTAACCAATGAACCTGTGACAGTCTGACATCAAATCAAACTGTAACATAACAACGTGTGTGAGGACGATAATGTAGCAACTATGTTTGTCATAATGAATAACACGTAATATTATGGTATTGTATGTATGTGTGTGTCTGTTGATGTAATAAAATAATATAGGAGTACAAGACAGTGTGAGAAACAGAAAAATAGAAATGATAATGATTAAAAAAAAAAAAAAAGTGATGACGTAGGATGAACTCATAGGTCGCCGAGTCGAGAGGCATAACATTGTTGCAATTTTTCTTCTTAATAACATCACAAGGGACATGCCCACTTTCTAGTGAAATGTGTAGGCTACTTTAAAGTTACTTTATCAAACTGCTCAGAACCTTTTTTTTTTTTTTCCCTTTTCTTATTTGGCACTTTCATAGACAACAAACTTATAAAAGCGCAGGATAGTTAGCTTGCACGGGAATGAAAGTTTCATATTGGATAACTGACATTTGCAGTGACAACAAAATGCCTCTCAACCCGTGAAACGGAAGTACCATATTGAAATCAAACTGACAAAAGAAGTCAGAATACTTTTGATCATATGTTGTAAAACTGTTGAATGGTGTCGAATTGGAAAAGATGATAAAAAAAAAAAAAAAAATCTGAATACACCAGTAGGCATATTTATAGATTTAGAAAAAAAGACGATTTGGAACACCCTCCTCCCCCCTCAAACAAACAAACAAACAAACAAAAACATTTATAAATATGTACACACACACACATTTTTCTTTCTGGATGAGGAAACTGGGTGAATAAAAAAACTGCATTAAAAAAAATATATAACAAAAAGTGTAGGAAAGATAATACAATGTAAAGATATTTTTTTTTCAGTATGAAACTGGATAAAAACTGTTACAAAAAAATAAAAAAAGAAAAATAGCAACAGAGACTTGGCAAAATTGTCTTATTTGGTCACCGAATACATAGTCTAAACAGGTATCGGCTCTCTTTGCACAAGTTTCAGCTGGTCTAGAATATCTAGACATGTCTCCAGAATCTGTCTGTGGCCTAATCACAGATGATATTCTGAACCTTTCTCCAAATCTCACAGGACGTGCTTTTTTCCCCTGACACGAAAGAATATCACCTCGCATGGCATCTTCACAGTAGAAACGACGAGTTTATTTCCACATTTTTTTTTTCTGGGCTTTCCCTCAGAGTTCTTTTTAATTTTTATTTTGGTAAACGATGTCTTTGATTCTTCACGACGGACGTGAATTTGTCCAGTGTTCAATCACAACTCTGAAAAACAACCCAACACAGCCATAGGAAAGCATTTTGACTAGCCCCTCCTCTTTCATCTCTTTCTCTAGGGGCCATCAACAACAATCTCTTTAGTCGTCATGCTCACGACTCTCGGTGACCTGACACCACCGCAGTGCGCACTCGAGCAATATTATTGATGTTATACAATCACATATTTTAAATATATATTAACATAGTATCTTCACTGGCATTGAGCCATATTTTGTTTGTTTGTTGTTTTTTTTTGGTGATATTCTTAGGGAATACTTTTTTTGAAGAAGATTTATTTAAAGCTTCAAACCTAATGTAGCGATCGGCCCCGCTCACAGAAGCGTAACAGAACGTCATTTTCCAAAGAATATTGTTCGCACACTTAGGTGCTAACTGGAGATATTGTTTTCAAACTTAAACCCCGCATAACAATCAAAGACTGTCTCAAAAGATTTGCTATTTGCTAATATGGCAAAGCTCATATTGAACCAGATACGATACACTGGATCATAATATAGAGAGGGTAAATTCGCTGAATCTGGATAGTCACATCTATCATATGCCCTACAGTGTCAGATAGAGTCCCTGTGATGCACAGTTGGGTAAAACCTGGCCACACAACAAGTTTTTAACTGCTCACTGGGTCAGTGTAATTAGCAATAATCTCGTTGATCCAGTCCACATACAAGGGAAGGTTCGTGTACACGCCAGGAGTCCTGGGCTGACCACACACTACCCCCCAGGACACGACTCCACCTTGATACCACTGGTCCGTGCCGTTCTCCTTGCGGCACACTAGCGGCCCGCCGCTGTCTCCCTGGAACAAAAAATGAAGCGATGACAATTACATATCACATGACATTTACATGACGCTTGATAGGGTACAATATAGGCTCTAAGCCCAGGACAAGGTATAATTAGATCTAATCCAACAGAGCCAACAAAGACACTTACAGTTATGCATTCTTAACTTCGTGGGAAATAGACAATAGGGCTGTCCGTTAGGCTCTATAGTCCTCATCAATCTAAGAAACGTATTTTTTATTAATAATTGTCGGGTACTCATTTTAACTGGATCGAATCAAGAAATGCTTATGATTCATCTCTCTGAGGGACGAAATGTCAGGTCCCGTAAGGATTCGAACCCACTAAGACCATATTCAGAGTGCGAACAAGCTTAACTATTGGTCTACTGAGTAAATTATCGTTGACAATGTATATAACTGCAAACTGACTAGATTTATGTCATCTCTTAATTATACTGTTAACTGTACTAAAAAAAAAATCTGTTAACTATACTGAGCAAATGGCAGCAGATTTAGGATACTTTAAGAGTCCAGTATGAATATTTAAGTGGTCATGCTGTAGTAGTGAGCTTGTGATATGGTAGCATGGTGTACTTGGCTTCTTTGTTTGTACGCTGTAGCTGAATTACTGACCGACTACCGATCCCTAAAGGCATGCCCGTAATGTAAATTCTTGACAATTTTTGTCATGATTTTTTGTATAAATCTACAGGAACGGTCTATAAGCCGCCCGTTGAATGCGATTGTATCATAATACGAATACTGAAATATGGAGGGTTAATGAGCCATTTTTTCAGTCATCTAGGTTACTTCCCTTTGCCAAGTACAAGATGTATAGGACAAGCATTGCAAAGAAGGAAAAATGACTTTTTCTCTTGTATTTGGAAACGCATGATGCAAAAAATTATGAAAAAATTACCACAATAAGAAAAAAAAAAAAAAACATTTTCATGATATGGTGAATTTTTCCGAATTTTTTGTGATTTATATTTCACTTAACCAGCAAAAAAGTGATATTTTCCTTCTTTTCAATGCTTGTGTTATACCTCTTGTACTGGGCAAAGGGAAGTAATTTGGCTGACGGTCAAAATGGCTCATTATCCACAGCCAATCCATTACCTGACACGCATCATGGCCATGGGCCCCTCCGGCACAGAACATGGTCTTGGTGAGTTTGTAGGGAACCATCTGGTCGGTGGAGGTGATGGCCAGATTGCAGTAATCCCAGGAGGTCACGTCCAGCGGTACTTGGCGCATAGCAGATTCATACCGCATGGCTGTGTGGATTTGATGTTTGTTTGATTTTTTTAGTATGCGTTTAGGGAAAGGAACATGTGGGGTGGGACGGGATTGAATAAATACAACAAATTACTATAAATAGACTGCCTAGACATCAATGTTCACCATAAACTACAAACACAGACAAGGAGGCAAACTAATCAATTCAACAAACACACACGCAGAGAACCCGTTACGGGTGCATACAAAATATTTGCAGAGGCGGTATATAATTATGGATGTGGAAAGAACGTTTCTAGCTTTGATGTCAAGAAACCCTTTGAAAAAGAACTCAAATTAAACATCAAGAGGTGTTTTGAGATGATCACAGTTCAGAGCGATCCCTACATGTGCCAAATACAACTACAACTACTACGGCTACTGCGGCGATTACGACTACTATTAATAATAATAACACCTCACGATTGCTTTCAGCTTTCTTCCCAACCACTGGCAAAACAAGGTGTGCCTACGTCCACATTGTGTTTTTTTAGATCTAGGCGCAATCCTCATTATGCCAACACCCATGGTTAATCAAGTAACATAATTTTTAAATTGCACTGCATAAATCAATCAAGAAAAGCTCACCATCGTTTTCCGCTTTTCCCCAACCGGTGGCGTAGCAACGTGTGCCAACCTCCAGCTCTTTCTCTGCAACTGGCAGGCATATGGGCCTGACGAAGTCGTTCATGGCCAGTGGTTTGTCCAAGTGGATCAGAGCCACGTCGTTCTCCACGGTGTCAAGGCTGAAGCCAGGGTGGTTGAAGAGCTCCTTGGCTCCCCGAATCTGCCGGAACTCCGAGTATGCCACACGGCGGGTGCTGCCCGTCATAACAGTCCAATAGCTTTTGTTTGTCGCTCTGGTGAAAACAGTAAATACACCAAGAAATGACAGGCAGGTGGTTTCAACAATAGAGACATCGAATGAAACATCTGGGTATATATGTAGCTTAAATAACAAATAAGTACGAAAATGTGAATTTCCCACGAACAGCAAACGTGAAGCGGAAAAAGGGGAAGGCAGTTTAAAGGTTGCACCGACAACATGAACGAATTGAATACTGGGACATCAGCATAGACCCAGGTTCTAGCCCACGGTGGAGAAAATTGGTGCATAACTCATCAGGAGGTGACCCGGTCACTCCAGAGGGAATTAGAAGTCAAAAGGAAGAAGAGGAAGAAGAGAAGGAGGTATTATAGTTTTCGTTATCCATTCTCTAGACGAGCCGTAACAGAAAATGTTTCAGCAACTATGGCTGACTGAAGGCAAAGTAAGATAGAAACAGACATTTTAAAACTCAGAGAAAACTACTGTAACTGAAAGTCAGCCCGAAGCTCATATTTTTCTTAGTTTTTTTACAGCCGTAAAGTTGTCGACCATGGAACAGAAAACTGAAGAGGTTGTGGACAATTTTTCAGGTAAATACAAACATTCAAATATCATTTCTGCAAAAAAAGTCGATAAAATGTGCTCTTTTCCCGAGTACAATGACAGTTAAATTTATACAAAATTATTCCCATTTCGGAATAAGATATGTTACGTTTTCAAACCTTCTCTACGGCAGAACAGAGGTAAAACGAACAATAAAAAGGTAAGAGAGAAAAACGTATAACTTGAATGAGCTTTCCTATGCTCCTATTGATTTTGCATTGCTGTGTTCTCGCCCGAGTATTTACACCGACACCATTTATTCCTTGTTTTTTAATCCCTCAATAAGTTTGATTTCAGATTTTAAAAATAATTTACTTTACTTTCAATGCCCTGCACTTTTCGCTCCAATCCAACATTCCCCAACAACCAACTAAGAGTAAGTGACAGAAAACATTCGGACCCGGCCAATCAAATCCCATGCAATATTCGGAACAAATCAATGAACAGATAGAGAATATCCCGAATCAACAAATAGAGAAACAGAGAATGTTTCAAACAAACCAATCCATAAACAGAAAACAGTAAGAGCCAGCCAAGAGGCAGATAACATTCTGAATTAACTAATCAAAGGACAAGACATTCAGAAACAGCCAATTGAAAGACTGTCACTGGATTATCACTTACCCGGCACCGACGCAGTGGGCAGCCGTGAGAACCCACTCAGGGTGGATGATGGAGGCGCCACAAAAGAACTTCCGGCTGCTGCCGCCGTGAAGGGATACCATCCAAGGCCAGGTGCCCGGCATCACCTCGTCTCCTCCCACTACTCGCAGAGCAGACTTGAAGTAGGCGGGCCGAATACCACATTCTGTAAATAATCCTTCTGCAATTAAGGCTATATTTCTATCTCATTTTTCAATCTGATGTCAGTGTAAATGACCGAACACATAGGTGAAATTTTGACGCTTGATTCAGGAGTCTTATCTGAGATAGAACGTTATTCATTCGATGCCTAAATCAACATAGCTCAGGTGACTCGATGAGGCCGGATAGCACTGTGCAAAATAGCTCTTTATATAGGTAATACTATATTTTGTCTTATGTCACTCCGATCACTATGCTATAAAGTAATAGAACTTTATTCAGTAGACAGTTAAGATATTCATTCAAAATCACAGCCTAAGCTGACTTAAAAACAACAACAACAACTAGAACAAAAATAAAATAAAAATAAGCGGGTCGGAGACACCTGGATAGCTAAGGCTATATCGTATCTCATCTTTAAACCGCGAATACATCATCCAGTTCGTGATTCTGTCTCACTTTCAAATGTTATAACAGTGTGATGAAGTTGTAATTGTACAGGTTTTCAGTAGACAACTGTTTGAGGGATTCGCTCAAAATATATTATTATAGCAAGGCTGGTCGGGACTAACATCCCACTCCGCACCTGGATAATTTAGATATACGTATCAATTTCAACTCTGATTTCAGTGAAAATGGCGTAAAAAGCAGCTGAAGTTTTAACACTACTACACGATGCAAAAGCTAGACAAGCTGCATGCCGTCACCGTAGAAATTGCTTTCTAGGCTAATATACACATCTTATGTCATCTTTAAATCTGATCAAATGAAAGGAAAAGTAGCTAATGTACTTGTGCTTGATGCATTTATCAATTGTTCAAGATATCAACTAAAAACCACACTTGATACAGAACAGTTGGCTTGATGTGAGCAGAGCGATTATCACATATCAGTATTGCAAATAGTCTTGGATAATTCACTGTACTCTCTCTCAACTCTAAATCTCAGTCAGTATAAATGAAATAAACGTGACCTAGCTTCTAGAAGAATTTCATTGAAATCTGAATAACTTATCAAGGCATCCACTCCGATTTAAAAAAAGAAATGTTGTTTATTTATTTATTTATTATTATTATTTTTTTGTATATATATA
>JBCAUA010034093.1:0-12199 GCA_038406235.1 Peronia verruculata | reverse complement strand
AATAACACAGAAATCTATAACTTGATTGTGATGATCAAATTTCTGCCAAATTTTCGAGTCAACTTGACTCTTCTTCAGGGCAATAATGAAAACATATAAAATGCATAACATGGCCAATTATGATGAGCCATACGAGGAGCTTTTTGGCCTAAAGATGAATAATGTAACATTAAGAGAGGGTATCAATTAAAGCGGAAAGGGGAACAAAAATTAACTCAGCGTGACCCTGGGGTTTCATCTTATAGAGATAATGATATTAATATGAAGGTGTGATATGCACAACGAACACAGGCTTGAAAGAGTATGATAACTTTCTATCATACCTAATTTACCTGTGGCACCACTCTCTCCAAGATAAGTATCGTAAGCCGACGTCCAGACTCATAGATTTTGTAAGGCTCAGATAGCTAAGCTCATGAGCTGTAATCATATCTTCTACGCCTTGCTCAGCTTCAAAGATATCATCTCTTAGCGCAGGGGAGTTTTCTTCGCCCTATCAAGGGTGGGAATTTACAGCTCTGAAGGACCAAGGGAGGGTTCCGGAAATTCATACTGGATGTGATGGACGAAAATGGATCTCTGATTAGCATAGGCCGTGTAGATGGATGGCGTGTGGGTGCTACGAAAATGATGCGTGAAAGAATCTCCTACGGTGAGTCTCGTATCTCCTACCGTGATAAAAAAGAAGAAAAGATCTGATTTTTTTTTTTTCCCTTGACATTCTTGGTTGTTCTTATACTTGAGAGGACACAGGAACAAGAGAGAGAGAGAGAGAGAGAGAGAGAGAGAGAGAGAGAGAGAGAGGGTGAGAGAGAGAATAACAGAAAGAAGAAGAGAGATTTTGGCTCTGGGTAGAATAAGATTTAATCTTTTTCTCTTTTTTTTATATCAGAGAAACTCACTTTTTCACAAAAGACACAAACACAAAAACAAAATGTATCTAAGTTGCCCATCCCCTCTAATCTAGAGGGGCCTAAAACCAAAATGATAGCACAAATTCTTTTTTTCATCTTATGATATGTTGAGCTCTGTTCTCTTAATCTTTTTTCTTCGTTGTTGTCATTGCTGCTTTTTAGTCAGAATTAAGACAAAGTATAGCTTTGAGCATCTAGATCTTCATCATGATAAATAGTGAAATAGCAGGAGTTATTTAGTGAACAGCTGGGAAGGTAAAGAAACGTATTGTATGAGGCGAAGGTTCACGAAATAGTGTAATGTGAATGACTTGGGAAATAGTCCAACGGATAGCGAGTATCTGCTACTAGATATCTAAGGCCTGACGGTGTAGTTTGTTTTGTAAGTGTGAACCGTTAACCCTGAAATTTTCTCCTTTCCTCTCATAATCTCTTTTTCATAAGAGAAACGTAGGCCAAGATCTTTTTTATCTGGATATTGTGACAGTGCGTCTCCGTCACCACTCAATCAATTCAGTTTTACTCCTCCAAGATTTGGTTTCTCTCGCCCCCCCCCCCCCCGCCCCTTTTTGTCGTTCCATCCAAGAAGGCTAGACATCTGATCTCTCTTGCAAGAGGGAATAGACAAACCCAACAGCGACCTTTTCAACTTAATATATTGATAAATGCTTACAAAAGAGAGGGAGAGAGAGAGAGAGAGAGAGAGAAAAAAAAATGATGCATAATAAAGGAAGAGTATGATACAATGGAGGCAGTCAACTGTGATCAAATCAACACTGAGATGCGTTTAACAGATGCAGGTGCACACAATGTATCACCTCGAGATATGTGGAGATAATTGCAATTTGCCCAGAGATAATCGCAAACTGCGGCGTAGCTATAATTATTTTTCTCTCTACCGTCGGTACATTTAGTTTGTTGTCTTTTGGGCCGATCCACAAGGAAAGAGCTTATGACCCATAAAATCCGGAGCGTTACAGTAATTTCCTGCTTCAGAATAGCTAGAGAACTGAATGTCACCAGCAAGAGCTTAAATCGTTTCAAAGGCTGGGCGGGGAATCGACCACGACGGCGCCCAGCTGGAAGACAGTCTTGAGTCACCTGCAGAGAATGGAGGGCCCTTGCACACAGGTGTTCAACACCTTGGGCCTGTATTTGCCGGTGCTACACCCGTGATCTTTCTTTATTTTCTGTAAATGCACGCGCGTGTGTGTGTGAATATGTTCTCTGCGTATGTGTGTTTATGTATATATGATTGTCTTTCTATCTATTCCTTTGTATATTTGTATGTTGAAACGGGATGGAAAAAGAAAAGTGAGGAAAACGGGGAATGGGGATGAGGGGGGAGGGGGCGGGGTATGAGAAGAGAATCGGAATAAAAGAGAGCAGGGAGAAGAGGGAGGTCGAGGGTGGGTGGGGGGGGGGGGGGGGAGGTAGAGACCTGTGCCACACTCTGCCTTGAACAAGCCGTGAGAACCCGACCAATTAATGCAAAGCGATCTTTATTCACGGATTTCGATCGACGCATTTTCTAACACCTGCTGAAGGGTTCAGCGAGGGGAACGGTTATTTGTGTAAGCTGAAAGAGCCCCGCCTTCAGGATCTGCTTTCTTGCAACAAGCTGAAACCGCCCTTAGTTCCTGGATTTTTATTTCACTTTCTTCCCTTTCAGAATAACATGACCCCTTCAGAATATTATATTATGATAGATCTAATGGTTGTTTCAAAGCGCAGGTTATTTACATTTCACTGCCTTGAGCAGTAACCAGAAATGATCAAGGAATACCTAACGGTCGGGAAAGAATATAATGTAGAGCTTTATAACGGTTCAGTTATCGATTCTTTCTGTGTTTTGATCAATTAAACTGCTACCACTTTATGCGTTAGATAAACTCTTATCTAGATGGGCGCAAATGCAAGTTATCGTAGTGTTTTACGGACATTCTCTTCTTCTTTTTCAAAGGGAAATTCGAAATAGCCGATCTAGAGGAAGATGGTTATGATTCAATACACACACATAAATACAAACGCATACAGGGGAAAATTGGTGAGATGTTTTTGTTAGAATAACGAGTCCGACCTCAAACGAGAGAAGAAAATAGGAGTGGGGGCGGGAGGGGGGGGGGAGATAAATTACGTTTATAGGAAGTTGTGACAAATAGTAGAGGTAGGGAACAAAACAATGTCTATAGAGACAGAAGTGTACAGAGAAAGAGAGAGGAGAAATTGGGAATAATCTAGAGTGAGAGAAAGTATTATGTAACTAGGCGGTAAAGTGTGGAATAGTATTAGAGGAGAGAGAGAAAGAGAGAGAGAGAGAGGCGGGGAGAAAAACTGGAGGAGAAGATCTAAAAATACGTCTGTAGCCTGTGGGAGGAAATAGAAACAGAGCTGGGCGAGAAAGTATGTACGTGCGCACGAATGAGAGGAAAATCGAACAAAAGTCTGGAAAAGAAGTACAGGGAAGATAGAAGAAAAGCGCTACCGAGAAACAGCAATAACAACAACAATAAACAAACACATGGGTGCATTATATTACACTAAGAAAGACAGAAAATGGAGAGGATAAGGTGGGGGTGGAAAGTACGCCCAGGACATAGTATCATGATTGAGCTACAACCAGCAATATAGAACACAGTGTTAAGTGTTATTCAGCCCATAGCCTACACTAGAGCGTTAGAGAAAACACTTGCGGCTATCTAAACCTTCTGCATTAAATGTGCAACAGTTCAGTGCACTCTTAGTTAAGCCCTTTCACTTTCTTTTTGAGCCCAACAAGCTGGTGATTCCAGTGCCAGAGATGAGTGTTTTCATAAGAGGGAGAAACATTGAGGTAACAAAGTGTTCTAGAATGTCTGCCTCTCTGCAGTTAGGCTTCTCCATAAGAGGGAGACATTCTTCTCTCCCTATTGTACATAGATGTAACAATATATTATGTATTATGCTCTTCCATCTTCCATCTGATGCACCCAGACTTCTTTCCTGTTCTGAATTTTTGAATTTATTTCCACATCTGTTGCCCACAAGTGCAATAGCAATCTAAACCAGAAATATAAACAATACACGTTCAGAATAATGCACTCGCACAAATTCTTTAAAAGTATCCATGCCTTACTCTACATACACAGAGGCTTTATGGAACTGAAGTAAGAATATTACACTCTCGGATTGCTGGCTGATAACTTGTTATCTCACCAAAGATCAAAGAAGTGGAGAAGCTGTTTAAATGCTCCCTACAAATAGAATAAGCTACAACAAAATTAAGTCAATACGGCATAGGGGTTGGGTCATACCAAAAGAACAAAGCAAGAAAGTAAATGCTACTTTCGGTAAATCATATTAAATTATATCAACTTCGCATCCGACTAGAGCTTTGTAATGTAATAATCGTTTACAATATACAGTCAGCTGTTGAAATGAAGGAGAAAACAGTACAGAACTGTTACAGATCATGACACATAATCTAATCATGACCGTTTTGAAAATGTAAGAAGCTGGCTGTATAAGAAATAAAAATACAGTTAACAGCGATCTGAAATTCCAAGATTCTTTATTTTCTCCAAAGTTGTCATGTAGTAAAACACTCACTATGTCCTCTTTCGAAACTACGTCTCCTAGTTTATCACTCAGTGACATAGATTCTTTCACTTGTGAAGAGACAAGGATTTCTGCCATACGTTTTACTTGCTCATCTCAAAAAGACTCTTGACACTTGCAGAACCTGCGTACATGCCCATCATTTCTAAGAGATTCCTTCTGACCAGAGACAATAATCTTCATCACATTTTTTCTCCTACAAAGGTATCGCCTTGAGAAATGGTCATGTCTCACTCCTCCAGTGCGTGTTGTACAAATTTAAAACATAAGATGACTGTCTAACCGGCACCTAATCAAATACATTTCAAAGAAGACAATAACAATGTGAAGGTCTTGAAATAGTAGAAGTTTAACATGGTGGTATTACTTGCCAAATTTTCGAAGCTACTTGGCTTTCCGTCAAGGCCATAAATTTCACTTTCCCACTGTACTCACCTCCAGGACACGGTCCTTTGTGTTTAACTTTGATCCTTTTCCCGTCACATTTCTTGGCCCGCTTGAGCTCACAGCGAGAGAGATAGGTGACGTCGTCGGTGCCACAGACTGGCCGGTTCCTAGTCTTCTTGCACTTAACACTGCACCGTGAGGGGCTCAGAGATTCAAACAGGGTCTGGAAGACATGCAAACAAATTCCATTTTGAAAGCCAGTGTCAAATCCTTAAAACAGCACCATGATCATTTAATTGAAATGTCTTGGACTACGTAACATGGATTGTCAGGTGACAATCAATTTCATCAAAACGAAATTTATTATTGCAGATATGAACAATTGATGAGCTGAATATTGATAGAATTGATGAGGCACCAAATTTTCAAATGTATTGTGTTCTTCCATCATCATCATTATCATCATTTTACAAAATAAATAAATAAATAAATAAATAAATAAATAAATAAAAATAAAAATTTCAAAAAAATCGTAAAATTAAGATGGCTGTCCACCGGCAACTAATCAAATACATCAAAAAAGTGGAAAAACTCTATGACGAATTCTGAATTGTGTCAATAATAGAAACTGATATCGCTAGCCAAATTTTCGAGCCCGCTTGGCTCTTCGTCTGGGGAATAATGAAAACATATAAAATGTAAAGAGGGTATTGCTATAGACGACAGGAAAAGTCAGTTAAATGCTTTGTTTACTGTAACTATAGGTGAGGCTTTTCAAGTTTTTTTTTACAAAGGAAGTAAAACAGTACATTTTTAGAGTAATTAGATCTTTACAACTGCTGATTTACACTGCTCAAATCAAATTAATGAATACCTGTAAGACTGTCATTCTGTCAGATGATCAAATCAAGGTATGCAAGATAGTTATTATGCTAGTCTATTTGATTCGTTTGGTATATATATAACTTTTTAATATTTATCTCTAGGAGTGAAATCACCGAAAATTGTGTTGTCTTTCACTTTGGAAAGAAATTGTGCTCTCCTTTGGATTACGCAATGAGGCCAAAATCATTAGATCTAGTACTAAAGGGTGAATTACAGGAATATTACATGAACAATAAAACAACAATCCAAATGCACAGTTGTTTAAATCTCTGGAAAAAAGATATAAATTCTTTGAAAAGCAATGCACTAGTTGTTAAAAGGGAGATTTCGTAAAAAGGGTTCATCTATATTCAACCCTCCACAAATTGAATGGCACTTTAGATTCCATATCCATTTAGACTCCAGCTCCAAAAGTTCCTCTGATGGGGGAAGGAATTTTCCGTGGGAAAATGGGGGGGGATCCTTGAACATGTTTTTAGTTTTTATCTGATTTGGTCAGGATGTCGGCGTGTATGTCATATAGCTCTCTGATGTTGGGTAATTTCTTTTATGTTCTAATACATATACAAGAGGGTGGTGAGTGTTTTTCTGTTTGTATCTGAATAATTTATCTCTCTCCATAGTAGTGAAAAGTTTTGAACAACAAGGTGCATCATCACCATCACCATCAACATCATTTTATAAAAATACAAAAATATCATCATCACCATCATCATCAACATCATTTTATAAAAATACAAAATATCATCATCAACATCATCATTTCATAAAAACTTCTTCGTTTGGGCAGCAAGAAGACATATAAAATCATCACCACTATGATCATTATAAATTAATATTTATATCTTAAACTTTGTGATCGAAACAACAAACTTTTAAATAAATATGCTCAAGATGAAAACAAAACTTCAAAACCAATTATTCCAAGACATACAGTCATACTTATCTCGAATATCAACTTCTTCTTCCTCAACAACACCATTTAATAAACGTCTAGAGTTAAAGATTATTCAATGAAGACAGACATAAAAAAGAAAACTGGGAGAAAATGCAATGAAAATATCATTATTATATCATTAATTTAAGAAATATCTTTTAATATAATAAGAACGGCCAATCGGCTTTTCACTCTCTTTCCTTAAACAAACTTATACATGGAAACAGGTATCTTAAATGTGAAATGAAACATGGATGAGAATCAAAGTATCGGCCCCGATTTGATTTGTGGTCAAATCAAACATAGTTCAGCCTATGTCATCAACAGCGTCCACTTCATGATTAAAACACCTGGAGCAATGACGACTTTTACATGTTTTGAACACCAAGGTGTATAACCATTTGTAATTCGCTGACATAAATCGTCAGCAGTAATTTATCATTAAAAACCAGCCAACTTATTAGAAGCAATAACATTTACAAAGCTAGCCTTGTACTGGATATTTCTTCATTCCTTCAAAAATATAACTACATGTACTTCCAACATCTTATGTCATCGGGACAAAACACAGGAGAAGTAATACAGAAAAAACCTCCAGTCCCTTTCAAAACTTGAATCTGATCACTCAGTCAGTTCGCAGTTCAACTCATCTGTTTCACAGTACAAAAACAAGAAAACAGGTTATTACAACAGAGCCGTTTGCCCACATTATCATTGTCAGTTCAATAAAATAAACTCAATGAGGACATAATAAGTGACTGATTATTCTGGCTTTGTTATTCAGGAAACATTACACAATGCACATCACCTCAACACAACCCTTATAACTGCGGGGTGACATAATCAATACAATTTCAGGAATAGCTTTAATAGACTAAATGCAACAGGGGCATACTAGGTTGTAATACTATCTTCTTTGACAATTATTTTACTTTAAGGGTCCAGACAGTTATTGCATATCTGTATTCAATGAGCATAAATTTTGACCTCATAGTGAGTTTAAGGAAATTCAGCTCTGTCTGAGGATTGTACAATCATTTTGTTTAAAATCCTTCTCAAGATCTTAGACATTTAAAAAAATCGACTTCCATTCTGGTAAAGAAATTTCTACAGCAGCACCTCTCAATATCTAGCTATTCTTTAACTACTTAGCTCTGAAGTTTAGCAGGCGGAAATGTAGGCTCAGACACGTCGTTTCTGTCTGTCCCTAGATAAAACAGCTGATGTTAATCCAAATATGTAGTAGATCTACTCTCATCAAATAATACTAAACCTTTGTTTTGTTTCCTGTGGAAAAAAAACAACTTCAATATACTATATTTAGTGTTTTCCCGTCCCTGAATTCACCACAAGCGCATCATCTTCATTATAAGCAGCAATATCATTTTTTAAAATACAATAGAACTGTCTGACCGGCAACTAGCAAACAAATTTCAAGAAAAACAAATAGCATATATAAACAACTTAATTTTGATGATAAATTCTCTGACAAATTTTCGAGCCCGCTTGGCCCTTTATCGGGGCAATAAACATCAGCAACATCATAGACAAAATAACGATTGCTTCCCTCTAGAAGATCCACGGCCTCCTGTTTAGTCTCTTTTTCTGTGTCATTGTCTCAAAGTATTTATATTATCATGTGCATCTCCCGAAATAGATTTGTTTTTCAATAGGTATCGGTTACAGTTGGTCCTTCTCCAAAGCGCCCCACTCATGCCATTACACCCTGAAACCCGTTTCCAAGCAAATACATGAGTTTGAAGTTTTCTTGCAATTTACTTTGGTTGCTGTCCATTCTTTTCGAACTTTTCATCAGCACTGATTTCATAATTATTTCAATGCAAATGTAGTCTATTATTCCAAAAAGCTATTTGACTTTGCCTTAATAATTTCAAAAGATTGATGAAAACTCTCCTGGATGTTTGTTATCCTCTCAGAGATCAGTCACCTCCAAATATTACAGTGCAAATGTGATGGTATGTCTCTGACCCACGTTATGAGCAAGCCACACAAAACGTACGTCAAAAGCAATATGCTCCCTATAGATCGCTAAGACGATAGAAGCCAGATGCCTAACCTTTCAGTTCTTTGTCATTTGTTATTCCCTGTTAAAGAAGGCGCAATGGATCGTTAAATGGGGCAATAGCCCTCTCCTTGGCATATTTCTTGTTTCAGTACAGCTGTAACTTCGGCGAGTCTTCATTTCATATTAAATCTAAGACACTTCATTCGTTCACATTATGAATCAATTAAATGGCATGTGTCTTTCTTTTTCACATTATGAATCAATTAAATGGCATGTGTCTGGTTTTTTTTTCGTTACAACATTCAGGGTTGGATGATTCGAATGTCAAACGTCTCACATCCAAGTTCAAAGAAAACGATTAAAAAGGTTAAATTTTTATTACGTTAAGCTTGAAAGCACCTCACAGGCTTATGCCAGTTACACATCACGGCACTGACATCATCCGATGTTTGACTGGTTTGACATGTCGGTGATCAAAGGGTTATTATCTTTTTTTAAAGTCATAATCAAATACACCCATCTGCTCCTCTATTTAAAAAAAGAAATAAAAACATAATTAAGACCAAAGCTCAGATTTTGGAACATGTTTAACTCTTATGAAAACATTAACAGTTACATTTTTCCCTATTTAGATCATAAATGGATGACTAATCCTAAGCCATTTCTTTTTTTCCGAACCCGGGTCTGGTTTGGAATTAAAAAAAAAAGTGATGTAACTTTCAATGTCCAACTCAGTTTACAGAGAGCATATTTCAGTCCATCAGTATCCATGGTTTTGTGGTAATTGTTCTCACATGCGACTACAGACAGAAGGTCAGCCGGCCTAATGAGCATGTGCGAAAACGGCACTTCCCTGTCTTTACATGGGAAACCGGGTCAAACGTGACAATTTTTGTTTTTTGTTTTTTATGCAAAGATCAAGATTTAGATCGATCTAAGTAAGTTTTTATTATTACATAAAACCTAGTCCCAACCCTAACCCTAATCCTAACCCTAATCCTAACCCTAATCCTAACCCTAATCCTAACCCTAATCCTAACCGTAATCCTAACCATAACCCATAGTTCGTGCGCTATGACGTCATACGCATGCGCAATAGCCCGGCTGACCTTCTGTCTGACGTTCTCATGAACATTTAATGCAGGGCTAGCATTTTGCAAGGGACACTAGCACTCTTTGTGTGACAAACTTGGAATGAATAATGAAGAATCGTACAAAATCGTCAAACACTTGTACAGCTCTAATTGTCTCGGCCAGTAAAGTCCAGCACATGGCGTTTCCTCGAGTTTTTTTACTTGAGAAGTGTCATCTCAGTTAACTCTGCTCCTGAACGCCTTCAAATTACCCCCCCCCCCCTCTAGTTAGGAAATACCCAGCCTATATTGCTTTTAAGCCTATAATATAGTTTCTAGACATGAATTATTAGAAAAGAAAGCCTGGTACACCAGAAATAGTTCCTATAAGCACCATTAGAGTTAAATGCCCAGACTGTTTTCACACACAGAAGAGGAAACAAAAGCGTTTTCTTAAATACCCTAACTCTGCCAGTTCTAGAGACTAGAAGGATAATTCAATATTTCGTTTCCAACTCGACTACCAATAGAGAGAGCGTTTTCGGTCATAAAATCCGCTTGAATATTAAGAATCGGGGTCACTAGAGGGTTAAGTTCAATATTTCTGTAGTTATCAGGCTAGTTGTCACCTTTGAAGTCATGGGGGACAAACTTTACCAAACAAAATTATTCCTTTAGGTCTGTGAGTAACGAAAAGGTGACACGTCTGGACAACAGTCAATCTTGCGCGTGTTCTGGCCTGTGCTCCGCGACTAGCAAAAGATTCTCCAGTTCACCTTACTACCAGCCACACAACACGGGATGCAACAGTCATCAGTTTTAAGCTATAACATAATGTACTATGCCTAACAGAACAGCATTACATGCTTTTTTGACAGATTCCGATGAATGATCTCATCATTTGTGTTGGGCAGTCCCTGTCACTAAAGTTCTATTTCTAATTGATTTGAATTGGGCAGATATGGACACATTTAGAGGTCAGTCTGACACACTATTGCACCAAATTTAATAGAGAGACAAAACTTGTTGAAAATGTGCGGAAGACAAGTAATGATATCTAGAATTCTCAAATAGCCGTTCGATCCGTAGGCTTTTGAATCCCAGGGCTTTGTCACAGCAGTTTCAACTCAAATAACGTAAACTATGTTTTGACATGATAAATCATCATCAGTCGTATAACACAATGGCTGTGACACAGAGAATTATCTGAGAAGTCTCAAATTAAAAGGCGATTCTCAGCTAAGGCACAAAACTCATGGCACATTTTAACTTATGGAATCTGGATTTAAACAGACAGTCAGATAGCATAAAACAGAGAAAGAGAAACAAAAAGGGTTTATTATTTTCAAGCACACATGTATTTTAAATTTAACTGTTAAACTGGAAAATAAACGACTTTTGTGTGTAATTCACCTGGCTCTTAGGATCCTCGGACTTTTCACAATAATCTCCACACGATACAGTAAATTATGCTTTGACTTGACGATCATAACAATGTGACGTGCCAGTCAGCGTTCCTTCATGAAGGTACACATCGTGTATAATGAATAACTTCTCTTGCAGAAATCCCCAAAAAGCCAACCGAATCTCGAAACCCTGTTTTTGCCACAGAATTGCTATATGTCCAAGTCACTGAAACTTTCAAGTCTTTGTCAGCAGCTGGTAAACAAACAAACAACCAAACAAACAAACACAAACACAGCTCCAGTTTTGAATATTGATACGACAGAATTTCTAGATAGAGCCACTCACACGTGCCTTGAAGGAGTTTCACATTAGTGCAAGTACATTATCTATATTCCCAATGAATTCCGCAAACGATTCCAAGCACAAGTTATCAGATGTCACCACAGATTTGTCTGTCATTACTTAACTTTTTCTCTTCTTAAAAGTATCTTGACACTTGCACAATTGTTTGTCCACTAAACTAAAATACTATCAATAGATATTTTGATTTAGAAATATGACGTTCTGTATGTCAAGTTATTTTTTGTGCAACATACAACACTTCCACGACATAAAATTGGCAAGAAGAACACGTACAGTTTCCAAGTTTGTATTCCATCCGCTTGCAAAATATTACGAAATGCCAGTTAGTGAAATGTTTCGCGGGTCTGATTAATCTAATTTTCCCACCTCAGTCTAATTCACTGTTGCAACCTGGTTTTTTAAAAAATCATCCTTCCGTCCGACATTCTGCTTACCCATTGATTCCTCCGCCCATCGGGCTATTGGTCCATCCATCCTTCCTTCCGTCCGCCCATCCATACGTCCGCCCATCCATCCATCCATCCATCCATCCATCCATCCATCATCCATCCATCCATCCATTCATCCATCCATCCATCCATCCATCCATTCATCCATCCATCCATCCATC
>JBCAUA010034082.1:0-12200 GCA_038406235.1 Peronia verruculata | reverse complement strand
GTGGGGTGGGGGGGGACTTCTGAAATTCTAGATTCCACCCACTGGTTCAGAACATTATCGCTATTGTAATGATGTGCAACAGCTGATCTGGTGGGACAGTTACCAATCATCATCCATTATTAACCCAGTTGTTGCTGGCATTCCCAAGTTTATTGACCTTTTTGGGGGGGGTTAAAAACAAGGTTATCAGACTGATCGCTGTTACCTCACACTGTGCACGGGGTATCTGACTGAATTTTTACAGCAAACATTTGCGATGTGGATGAACAAGATTCATTACTCTGAGAAAAAAAAAAGTCACCATGAGATAAATCGTCATTTTTCTCCCCACTTTTTTTTTGTAAAAATCCATATGACGTTAAATGTGTCTTAAATCAACCGTTTCTTAAAAGATTGAATAACCGGTTCGCCATATTGGTGGGCAAAATGGCTTCCAGAAACAAAATGCCGAAATAATAACCACGTGAACGAGCAGCGATCCCCCAGAGTATTTCAGAATAGACGATTTTGATTGTATTATCGCAAAGTGTGTTTGTAAGTCTAGACGCACTTAGACCAAAGAGGAAGCCAACAGTTTGAAGGGCATGGGGAGGAGGGGGGGGGGGGAGAGACGAGAACAATGACATCGAGAGCGGACATAGAACAATGGAGCCTATGGAGGAAACTCAGACAGCCATATCCTGTGAACGAGTCTGAGATTTTACATCCTGGATTTGTTGGTAAAATGCCTTACAATTATTTTACACCCCCGTCATTTGTCTTATTTTGAGAAGACTACAGACCATTTCACTAGTGTCTTTGTTACTTTTCTCCCTCTACAGCCTTCAGAACTGCACCCTGCAGAGTGACGACCTGGGAAATGGCGAGTCCTACTGGGTCTCCTTCGAGGAGAAAAGTTTCTCCAAAGGCGAAGAGTTCAAGGTCTACAACGGCAAGATGAATGGCATCGGCCCCAGGTCGGGCGAGAAATGTGTGGTCAAAGTTTTCAGGCACAGGGAGGGCACAGAGGTAGGTACCATGAGCAGCCTGGTCAAGATAGTTTTTAAGATGACCTGACTGTGCAGTTCTCCAGTGACCCAAGGTTAGGACCGACATTAACTAGCAGTGTGAGCGAGATCTTAAACAGAAACCTTTGTCCTGACAGCGATAAACTATCACACAAAGCTCTAACTTAAATTAATGACACTAGTTCGTATCCTGAGGACAAAGTGTATTTCTATCTTTGCTCTATGAAAAGACATCAAATTATATTGCATCGTTTCTCCTCTATCTGTCTACCGTTTTCTGTCTTTCACTTTCTTTTCTCTCTCCCGTCTCCTTCTGTCATTTCTCACTGTCTTTCTTACTTTTTCTCACAACAGTAGTCTGGGATAGGGCGAAATTCCATTCCCTCTGTTTTGTTGTTGTTGTTGTTTTAATACTTCAGACAATACCAGTCCAACAAACAACTGTGTCCCACTTGGCCCGCTCAAATACATCATACGCGGGGACGACACCTACGTGACACACTTGAAACGTGCATGCGTGAGCTCAGCCAACACATAGGAGATGCCCACACTGTGCTCAGTCACGGTTGTGTAGCAGAGTGCACATTACAAATGATGACAGACAAAATGGTAACCTTTTTCCCACTGGGAAAAACCAGCTGTTGCCAGAGGGAAGCTCTGTTTAACACTTCAATAATGTTAACATAGACAACATTACATGTCCATGTACTTGACTGGTACTCGAAATGTTTCCGACACAGGACAGACATCTAAGATACTTATATCTGTCGAGCTTCAGACTTCATTCACTGTCTTCCTTCTACAACTCTAGCTGTAAAACAATAATGTTTAATATAATAAGGCGCCGCTTACTAATAGTCTTTCAACAATGATATATTTCTCTCTTATTTCTACAGAGTCTGTGCGCCTGCGAGGTGAAGAAATCGGAGAAGGCCAGAGAATGTGCACGGGCATTCAATGCTCATGTGCGGGAGAAGAAATTGAGAATCAAGTTCACCAAGGTCTATTGGGCTCAGATGGACGAAGTGTCCAAGCTGAAACAGCTGTTCTTCAGTGGCGAGCGAAAGTTGACCACCAGAGAGTCGGTTCTCTTCGAGGACGACATCCGAGTGAACGAGGAGCGGCCACACAAGCCCAGAAAGCCAACCCTCTTTATGGATTGTCAGGGCAAGAACAAACATTGCCTGGCCAAGGATCTGGAAGCCTTCGCTCACTACACCTACCACATCTCACACGGCGAACTGGTCGTTTGTGGCTTGGATGGTGTGCAGGACGAGGATGGTTTCTTCCTGAAAACGCCAACTGTTCATTCCAGCAGGCGCGTGTACGGCGACAAGGATCTCGGCAAAGAGGGAATCAAACGTGTCTTCAGGAACCATGTCTGTAACGATCTATGCAAGGACTTTATCAAACCTGCGGACTGTGAATCTGACGAGGAAGAGGAAGATGTTGTTAGCAGTGTGTGCAATCCTGTACCACCAACCACCGCACGGCCGGTTTTGCAACGACAAGAATCCAGAGTCTCCCAAACCTGTAGTGTTAATCCCAGCCCTGATAGCAGCCGTCCTGCCATGAGCTGGCAAGCTTCTGCCACGTCAGAGAAATCCCAGATGACAAGACAAGAGTCTGCTATGTCACAGATTACTGATAGTATGTCTGGCTACCTGGAGCCCAGCGCCCCTCTGGCTGAGGAACTGAACGAGACGATATTCTTGCCCACCCCGCCCCCTTATTCCCAGCAGAACGTGGCCACTTGGCTGTTGGAACAGCATAGCAAGAACAATTTCATCCTGCCCGTGTGCGAGCCGAACCCTCTGCCTACAGCTCAGGTGGTGACACAAATGAGTGTTGAGAGTGGACCCCTCAGAAGAGATTCCCCTACATCTCAGCCCAACGCCCAGCTAGACTGGAACGCCAACGTTTCTGCTGTGGATGACGCTGATATTTGTGGTGTCTCTACCACTGGCTGTGTCGATGACTGTGAAAGTTTGAACAGAGCCGCTTCACTTGTCTGCGAGAGAAAACAGGTCCGGTTCACTGATACCACCTCTTCTATCGCTCCTTCTACTGCTGTGACCAGCAACACGGCCGTGGAGATGTCTACCAATGCAAGCGGAAGAGGCAGTCCTACCACACAGCCTAGGTCTATCCTCAGACAACAGTCCTTGCCTTCTTCATCTGGTTACGGAGGCTCTCAAGTCACACCTATTAGTGCCATGCGGGTCATCTGTCCGCCAGGAATCTTGCAGAGATCCGTGACCGTGGAGGAAGGAAACCCTGCCGTGACCGGTCCACTCTCGGACAACCCGCCATCTTACATGGACTCCCAGCTGACTACAGCCTGCTGGATCATGGAGAGATGCTATCCCAACCCGAGCATCTTTCTGGGACAGGCCCCTGTGACGGACAACGGTCACCTCCAGCATGTGCCAGTCACCACTCACATTCCCATTCTGCCCACGGCACCGCCTCAGCCAACCCAGCGCCACCAGCGCCTGTGAGGAGAAGGACCAAAGATATTGAATGACTGGCTGACTGATTGATTGACTGATTGATTGATTGATTGATTGTGACATCTGCAGGACAAAGTCTTTCAAACTCCCAAATCCGCATGACAGGTCTACGAGTCTCAACAGTGACTGTAACGTCACACAGTGTTCAAAACATTCCGGCCTACCTGCCCAGTCAGGGCACCTGCTCAAATCGGTCATGCCTTGATGGGATTTGTTGACCCTAGCAACGCATAACTCTATGACACATGAAGAGTATTTCTATTTTATTCCAACCCTTATCCAGCAAAACACATAATACTAGGTTATGTAACATATCTACTTGTTGTCCAATCCATAAGAATCCAGTGCCATCCATTCATATCCCACTTTCCCCTTCATTACGTTTAGAATTTTTGTCAACCTTTTTTTTAGGGGCCAATGCAGTTGAAATGTCTGACATTTCTCAATATATGTTTCATTTTGCATCTGAAATGAAACTAAAAAAACTATACATATCTAATTTCAAGAAAATTGTCAATGTTTTAGAATCCCTAAATCTACAGTCTCTAACTTTAAATATCACATCATATATTTGCTTTTAATTCTTTTAAAAACCATCTTAATAAAGATGTTTCTTTTGCACATCTGCAAAAGGTCTAAGATCTGGTGATTCTGATTCTAAGATATTTACACATATTATTTGCAAAAGATAATGTTTTTCTTTCGCTACATGAGCTGAAAATTTCTATCTATATTCTGGTTGTTATCGCCTTACTGCTGACCTTGATTTTTGTAACCTCACTGCTGACCTTGACATAAACTGTTAACCGTGACCCGTGTCACCTTACTGCTGACCTTGAACTGTGTTCTCTCTAAGTTCATTTTTTTTTTTTTTAAAGAACAAAAACATTGCATTTGCCTTCAGTAGCATTTCCGTGGCTGTGTTACAAGGAAAAATGGGACAGTCTCCTTACATCCTCTGTTTGATAACTCTGATATCAATGTAAATAGGGCGCCCATTGGTAACTTTTCTTAAATGAAACTCGGAATAGAAATACAGGGTATGGCAATAGTTAGTCCTTCCAAGATAGACGTAGTGGCACCCAGTATCAAAAGTAGAGGAAAAGGTCCAATGTTTCAGAATACCGGGTAGTTTTGCTGAAGGATATTCAGAGAGGTTCATTGTAAACTGTCACCCAGTATTATGTAAGGGAGCTAAAGACTTTACTTACTTGGGCGGTATCTGGTAATTTTATCAATGTTGTATTTATATTCTCTGAGGGAGATCTGATATGACACTTTCTAGTTTCTTTTTTAGTCTTATACTTACACTTTTTAATCTGGGTCTGTTTAGGGGCATTTGATCTAGTTACATTTTTGCCTGGCAACTAGCAGAAATGTTCAGTGCACTTAGTCTTATAATTTCTATTGGATTGCAATACATGTACATTTAATTGGCATTTCGATCAGCTTTTTTCAAAAAGACGTCACAGTATTGGTATGATTAATGAACATTTTGGATGTGAAGATATATTATGATCTATTTCGTAAGCTCAGTTCTTAGTTGCTCTATCTCCTCTTTTGAGCTATTTGGAGATATATGTCATATGTAAGAGGGATAGTAAGTCTATCATATAATGTAATTATTTCACCGATAACTTGCCCAAACAGGTAGATTTTGAAAATCATTTTGCCCCATCTCCTTTGTGCAAAAAGAGTTGCTAAACATAAAAAAGCAATTTTCTCAAAATACGAAAAATGGAGATAGAGCAACAGAGAATTGACCTCATGATTTGTTTATGAATTATCTTGACGTAGTCAATACTATTTAGGCATTGTTGAATTGTAGAATTTTGATTACACATATGTTATATATGTATTCTCTAATAGGGCTAAGTGGGTATAAAATAATGTGCTGTTGGTAAATATTTGTGTTAGCTGATAGTATGTCTATTCCTTTTTGCGTAGTTAGATTTGTCAGAAGGACCTGGAAATTTACGTTATTGATACGATTACTAATTAATGGGAGGCACAAAAAGGTTTCTATCACTTTTCACTTACCCTGGCTTTAAACATTCCTGTCATTCAGACAAAAAGATGACTAGATGTCAGAAATCCAACTTGTTGTACAAAGAAAAAAAAGGGCTGTAGATATTATATGTGAAATGATTCTATGACTGATAATGATACACTCCCGAAAATTTCTCTGAATGCACTGGATGATATTAAACAGATGTAAAGAACATGCTAATTTCTCCACTTATTGATGACTTCAAGATTGCAACATTGTGAATACGTATACATTTATCTGTACCACCAGCACATAGTTGCACCTGATCGAAAAAGAAAACTGTAATCAAAGCAAGAATTATCAAATGATTTGTGGTGTATCATCTGTTATGGAACAGCTTTTACCATTTTCTTAAACTGCTGTGTTCATTCCTGGTTCTGTATATTTTGTACATTATTATTAATACTATATTAAATGGCTGTAAAAAATAAATGAATTCCTAAGGGGGAAGCTGCAGAGATGTTTGTGGGGAAGTGTAGATGGTTTAAGGAAAAAATACAAAAACATAGACTAACATTGCCTTGTTTTCTGGCATTGTTACATGATTTGGCGTACAAAATTTAGAGTAAATTTTTCAAGATATTTGTTGGATTGTATAAACAACAGACAGTTAAACTTTGACAAAGACTTAACACCATCGTCTTAATTGTTTAGAATGCTTGGTTCAACAGACTTGAACAATTAACAAAAGTTCTAGATCTACGTGTATTTGTATCTATCAACCACCTCCTCGACAGCTCTCTGCTGAAAATTTGTGATTGATTTATATTTTCCAGTTCTGTGGGAGGAATTTATGTCTATCTTTTAATTTTGCCTGACTGTGATTTATTTTAAAATTAATTACACCTTATATCTGTACATTTTGTCTTGACCTATTTACATTAATCTTTTTATAATAACCAATGCTTTCAAATTGTGAAAACTGTTCTCATAGTGTATAATTCAACTGTAAATTTTATGTTTATACATATATTCGGTTTTCGTTGGGGAAACGATTTTTAATTTTTTTTTTTTTTTTTTAATGATGTATTGTTCATGACAGAATCGCAAATACATGCAATGTATGAAGATTTCATGCTTTCTGTGGTGAGATATAGATCTACATTATATGTACAAAATTCAAGCGCAAATTTGTAATCGGCTTTTAGACCACGACTGAAAGTCACTTGTCTCTGTGTTGAGAAAATGATAATGAGTATGTGAGTCTTGTATCGTGAGGCAGTACATGTATCGGCCTAGAGGATTCTGTGGGCGATCAAAACCATAACCATCGGAAAATCTTCAGTGGGCACAACCTGGGATAAATCTGTGAATTTCTAGATCTGTCATAAGTCCATCCATTTAGACCAGTAAGGTTACCTTCATACTCCCAAGCATGTGTGTGAGAATAAGGAATGAATAAATAAATAAATATTAGAGATAAATAAGTAATTGAATGAGTGCATAAATGAGTAAATGAACTATGAATAAATAAGTGAATGAATGGATCCATCAGAGTCAGCATGAATGAATGAATGAATGAGTGAAAAGAAGTGAAAGAGAATTTTTTTTTTCCCCAAATCTTCTTCAGATTGGATCAGACGATAAATTCAGCTTAGTTTGGCAAAAGCCGGGAAACAAAGATCATAATAAATTCCAGGTTTTTCATCATTGTATTTAAGAAATATCCTCTGTATGATCCCTGAACATTCCAAGTTTTGGACTAAAGCTCGCAGATTTCTCAAGGCTGTGGTATACATCTTGTATTTGCTGTGGTTGCCTCTAATCTCTGCAATAAGCATAGTCTATAATTTTAACTATAACCTATAATCAGAAGCTGTGTTTTTTTTTTTTTCTTTTTTATTGAATTTATCATTAATTACCTGTATATAATGAATTTATGTGATTACTGTAATTTTACAATGGTGATTGATTATTTTGCTTTTTTAATGATAAACTACGCAAAATATAAGAAGTCTGTAATGTAATTGTATTCTTATATGAACTTACATACCACATGACATGCTATGGGCGTATCATAGTTTGTGTTTTCTTAGCTTATGTCTTCTTTGCTTCCTTGTCTCTTTTTTGCTCAACTGTTCCTTCTTTTTTTTTTTTTTTTTCATTCCCTCTCTGCTATCTCTCTTTTTTTTTTTCTTAGTTTTCTCGCTGTTGTTTTGTTTTTCTGTTTGTGTCCTTTTTGTTTTTCTGTGCATTAACTGTCTTTCTCTCACTCTGTCAATCTTTCATCTTTTTTTTTTTTTTCAACACATCTGTCTCTCAGCCTGTCCGTCCATTTCTCTCTCTCTCTCTTATTCTGTCTAACTGTCTCTCCTTTTCTGTGCATCTATTTTTCTAGTAGCTTAGTCGCTACATATTGATGACAACCTTTCTTCGCCATCAATACTTTCTTGAGCCGAGTCTTGACTACACGTGCCCTGGTCATTGTCTTGGGCCTTTTCCAGCCAGACGTGGCAGAGCTCAGTATTCAATTTCTTTCACATCTCTGCATACAGTCTGTGATTTCTGGCTCCTCAAATCTCTTCATATCCAATTCATCATTGACAGAGTCACTGTAGATTCAATACCCCAGAAAATAATTCTTAGCATTGGGAATCAGATATGCAAACAAGACTCGGCACAAATTGGGTCATTAGCAATGTAGTACCCCATATCTGTACTCTCTCTCAAGGAACAGTTCTTGAACGCCATTTAATTTTCCAAGCAATAAACTGCCTATCCATTATACCATACGATATTCTGTGATGTATAAGTATAGATCATTATACACGTACCATTTTGGACTAGTTATAACTTTATACTAATAAGTAAGAATTTGCCATTAATTTTGGCCAAGCCTGTGCCCTTCTTTCACCTAACAAGAAACGTCTTGTTTCTTTTGCCATTTTCTTGGTCTTGAGAAAAAAACATACATGTATATCGAGACCCGGGCCATTTAAATCTTTGACGTATATATAATTATACTGTGAGCATTGTTGAGTGAAAGATAACTGTATATAGCAAAGTGTGCACAACACATGTCTGCGTGTACAAAGGGTACGACATACCATAATAACTAGTCCTTGGGTGAGCTTCCATATCATTCTCTACATCATCTTTGTTGTGATTTGTACATTTTTTTGTGTTTTACTCTGTATCAGGTTATAGTTTTTGTTGTTTGTTATTGTTGTAATATTCTTCTTTTGTTTATTTGTTGTTTTTTTTCTCTCTTTCTTATTTCTTTGTTTTTATTTCTGTTACCTGTAGTTTTGTTCACCTGAACTTGTCATGCTTGTTTACCACATTTAATCAGCTTTGACTGTGGAGAATCTGCCTTTCTCAGCTATACCACTTTTATTAGGCTATGTTAACTCTATTCCTTTCGTTGTTGTTATTATACATGTACATTGTAGTTGTTTTTATTTCTCTGTGCTGTGAATTTTCTGTTTTCCAACTGATGGTTTGGTGCTAAGTTGAATGTTTTCTTGAAAATACTTTGTGCCCAAAGCGCTGTAGATGAACGCCTGCAAAGTGCACGCAATTTATCAAAGCTGTATGTCCATGTCTTGGTGTCCAGTTCTAGGACCCACCATGTTCACTTTTTTGTCTGTGTCGTAATAAATAAAACTATCCAGCTCAAACATTGCCATCGACAACAATTGTTTGTCTTTTTTGTGTTCCATTCCATAACCGACATATCTGCTCATTTTATGTACATCTACCATCTCTCCATCTTAAAGTTTAACAGTAAAAATAAAGTTGAAGTCTGGATACAGTTTACAAAATTATAACATAACTACATTGTATCACCATAATATTACTCCTTAGTTACACTTCTTTATGATTCTGTCAAGTGAGAAAGACTCAGCCTGGGTAAAGAAACAGTGACTTGTATCATGGAACTGTGACCACATTTAGAGTGCATTTAAATTTTACTGGATAGGATTATCAGTTGTTCTGGATTTACAGGCACAAACCACAAATTTCTACATGAAAGTTATTTTATAGAATATCAAATCTGACCGAGATTTCAGAGATTGGGATTTCCCTCACTATGAGATTAACATTGTTATTTGTAGATCCTTATTGTGCGACACTTCTATACACATTGTGCTTGAAGTTTGCATCCTACATACATGTATTATGATCTATGGAAAGAGAAATCATCTGCGATTTAATAACAATATTACCCACAATGTGGAGCCTAGATCTGAACTGCCTGATGACTTGCCTACGTACTAGTCGTAATTAAATGTTATAAGCCACATCACAAAAATACAGACTTAGTATTCATTAATACCAGGATGTTTATATGCCAGCAACATATATGTACGTGCTACATGTACTACAACATACAAACCCCCGCATCTTAGCAGAGAAGTAGGTCTATAGGTTACACAATAGCAAAAACAACAACGTCAACAGTAATATGTCTCATAAACATTTAAGAGGGCGTTGTTGAAAAAGCACTTCACACAATGGGATGTTGGCGTCTCCAAGAGAACACTGACTCAGAAAGTTTGTGTCACCAACCACATAACAACTTTTCATAAGTAAGTAAGTGGTCTCAAGGTTTTTCTTCATGCAAACCCACACAAGCTTTACATGGTGTGTGTCACAAACCATAGATCATATGGAAACAACAAACAGATCATATGGAAACAAAAACAAACAAACAACAAATGAGTAAACACATTCCATAGCGACACTTAAGATCTTAGATTATAATAAATCACACCATTTTGTCAAAACTGATTTGGTTAAACTTGTTTACTGTGACAGGGGACAGATGGTGAATTATATTTAAACAAGCTGATGGAATCTATTGTTTTCCTTTTTTTTTTTTTTAAACCCCCCAGGTTTTCAATTCAGACATTTAGTTAAATCAACATGTATTTCCAGACTGACTTTCTTTTTATAATGAGATAACCATTTGCTGGACATTGAAAGACAAAGTAAATACCGTGACCATAACTTTCATAAAAATTTACATGTATAATTTTTCTGTGCTATAAATGTGGTCTATATCAGCCACATGATTTAAGACTGATGTACATGCATCTATATTAACATATGCCATAAAGTAATAGTGTTTGATTCAAGAATGAGTGGTGGTCTGTAGTAATGAATGAGCTTGTATTCCATCGTACTGCTCTTGCGATATTTGCTGATGCTATGTCTACTTTGCAATGACGCCGCTTGCCACACATGCCTATATGATTTTTATTTTATGGCAACGCTTGGACAAAATAATATCAAAACTCTTTGTCTGTAGATGATGAGCCATGACTACAGATAAATAAACAATGAAACACTTTACCATCATGTGTCTGTTTTTCTTACTAATACATGTATGTGCTTTTGGTCTTTTACATGCATTTGGAGGCTATTCAGTGTTGCTGGTTATTAGATTGTGTGTTTTCTAATTATTAATATTGTTATTGTTGGCTATGTTTGTTGTTATGTCTGTGTTCAGACACATATACATGTATATTTTTTTTTTGTGTGTTTGATGTCACAGTTTTATTGGTGTGGTTGTTTGTTTGTTGTTGCATTTGTTTAATCTGTATGATGTTTGTTTGTCTTACTTGCAGCCCTTGTCCTCCCTGCACTGTCCGCATCAGTCGTACTTGTATTCTAATTTTTTTTTTCATTTTTCTCAAGACTTCCTTTTTCTTGCTGAGCATCCCAAAGCAATTACACTTTACTGGTGTGAAGTTTTCACATGAAAGGGCTAAGACTACAAATAGGTCATTTATTGATGGTGGGAAAATGGAGCAAAGGATGAGCCAAGCCAAACACAGAGCATTCAAAATGGGCCAAAAGTAGATTAACACTTTGCAGGCAGGCACTTTACATGTTTCAAAATATTTTATTACAATTATATTTCTTAGATACAGTGAAATAACATATAGTTTAGCACATTATTTACATTTTAAAAAGTTTGATCTAGCAAAAGTTCAAAATCATGCTTGACTAATTTCAGCCTAAAGCATGACACCAAACGGTTAAACAACAGTAGGTTTAGCCGACTTATGGCCCACCCTGTATACAAACAGCTTGAACATTAAACAAAACGAGCGACACAATCCAAACAGACTGAGCTAATAAGGAGAACTGACAAGAAGGAGGACTGGTGTGGCATGTCCTCAGCCCAGAGCAAATGAGTCAGAAATCGCTCAGGGCGATTGCAAGTTGCGCCCATTTTAGCCATTTTCCAACTCACATATCAATTTTTTTTTTCAGGTTACAAAAGGTTGAATTTTCGTTTTAGTGAAAAACAAATAAAAAATTTGGGTATCTCAGTCGGAAAATAGTTAAAAACAGCTAAAACTGAAATCTCATCAATTGACTTTCGACTCAATTACCCTGAGCGCAAGACATGTGTTTGTCAATGCTTCAGATCTGTGATACCTAGACTAAGCCTAGAGAGGGAGATGTGGCCCATTCCAATTTTTTAAAAGTTTTGTGCGAGTTATGTCACCATAAATAAAGTCTCAGTCCAATGAAAAATCAGCTGAATCAACAGAACAAATAACATTTTTAACCCTACAGCTGCGCCGCACGCCAAAATGCCAACAGGTGAAGCCACACTTGGTACTGCGAAGAACGCCTTTAGACGGTCCTCCTTTCCTTACTATGTGTCGCATC
>JBCAUA010034071.1:0-12200 GCA_038406235.1 Peronia verruculata | reverse complement strand
AAACACCGCAACGGCTCCGCGACGGTTTCCGCGGCGGTGTTCCGTCTCATGAGAACAGCTAGAGATCAAACAGAAAGTAGCGGTTTTGAAACACAGCCGACGGACTTTTTCCGTCACCGCACACCTCTACATGTGAAACCGGCTTAACGCCGTTGTTGTTATGTTACCACAGGTTCATGAACGAAATTCACAATGTCATTATCTCATGATTGCAAGTCTGCTGTATTCTGTCCTCACTGTAGCTGTCGATAAATAAATATTTTTTTTTTTAAAAATGAATTAGTATGTGTACAAGAAAATATTACTAGATCAGAATAGTGACTAACTCCGTGCGTGGTAAAAGGACGCCAAGCATAGCAAAATAGCAACGCCACCATGGCCATGGCGTCCAGTGTTGGCACACGAGACACAGGGTGTTTTGTCAAGGCGGCATCATGAGTCCGCATTCCAGTAGGCCTATAAATGGTATAAGCTCCTTGAGTTTTAATCATCCTGAAGAATGCGCATCTTCAACTCTTGAACCCCTTTTTTCTGTCTCTCCTGTCACCTTTTTCTTCAATGCTTTTCACACTGGAGGGAGAAGAAACTGGAAATGGCAAGTTCCGCTTTTTTTTTTTTTTTTGTACTGGCAAAACACGCTTGGTTTGTCTGATTCTTGCTTTGCTGGATATATGTGAAACATTCTTGATACAGGATTCTCTCTATGTCTGTGTATCTTCATTTCTTGATTAAAAATCTGTATCTAAAAGGTAAACACTGCACACTTTGTAAATTGGTGTGAATTTAGATTGCAAAGAATCATCATAGTCATAGAGGAAAGGATGGACATCTTGCTACCCAACAGAATCCCATGCTCCTGCCAATGAATAGCTAGCAAACCTTGGCACATAATAATTAATCTGTATTTGAAAGAGAAACTTGCCTATTGTTCATCAATAGCATCTCTTCACATATTTATACATATATAGATCTAATATAGACAAGTAGATGTATATAAACTTTAAGACTACCTGAATATAATGCTGACCTACCTTTGTGGCATAGGCCTACAGCTAAAAGAAAGAATTAGATCTTATTGGTTGGCATTCAAGTCCGTAATAAAGTCTTTGCTAACCACTGTGATGGAAACAGTTCAAAGGCCAAAAAGTTTGATCCTGTACTCATAAAGACGTCGATAGAAAATTAGCGTTTCTCCCCTTTCACTCATTCTCCCTCTCTCCCTCTCTCTAGGTTACATTTTTCATTTTAAAAAAAAAAGCGATCACCGTTTCCCGACATTATTTCTGCTACAGAAGTGTGGTTGAAAGAAAAATGTCCCGTGCTTTCTGCCCAGTTCAGATATTGCCTACACATTTCGGTTCACTTTTTCCAAGGTATTCGAATGTCTGTGTATTCCAACACCCAAAAAATGATTAAAACAGTGGCATCACAGTCAGTTTGAAAAAAGTAACGACCACCCGATATTTATGAGATTAAGCTGAAGTTCTAGTTGACAGAAAGCTATTTTGCAGTATCTTAGTCATAAAATGGGCTATAATTAGGCAAACTTCATCACATGAGAAAGTATCGTGACTGCAAGTGCAAACAAACGTGGGCATCAAATTGGCTGGCAGAATGTCTGACAGGTTCCATAGGACTGTTCACTATGGCATAGGACAAAGCCATCAGTTGATATAGTTTTACTTTTTTTAAAGAGAGAGAGAGAGAAAGAGAGGGGAGAAGCAGTGGAGACAAAAAGGAAAGGGGAATGTAAGAAGAAAAGGGAGGGAAGAAGCTGAGAGTCTGTGATGACGTGGAAGGCGAGTTATTATTATTATTATTATTATTGTCAGAATGAAAATCGTAAAAATAACCATGTATTTGTCTTTAACAATCCTTTAAGCCTTATTGTGCCAAATTTGATAAATATACCATTATTATTTAGTTTGTTATAATCGTCAAATGAATGATATCATATCACTTTAAATGAATAAAAACCGGTATTCCCTCGATTATGTCCCTTGACTGTAATATAAATTATTGATTTTTTCCACAGACCCTGTCCCGATATGAGATCATATGGCACGGCCTTGTGATGCAAGCCGAAAGGATCAGAAACCCAAAACCCACTTAGGCCCATTTGATAAGGTGATTCTATATCAGTATTTGTTACTACAGGTCGAGGTCTTCCCGATGTATTTACTAAATTCGGTGCGTTCCTCACTAATTTGTACGATTTTATCCTGATTCCACTGCACGTAAGCTTATAATTTGTACTTTAGCTTCACATTATGACTCTCCCAAGCTAAATTTTTTTTGCACAGTCCGACTAGCTTAGCCTACTGGCAAGGGGGGGGGGGGGGGTTGACAGATGGGGCCTATTTGATCAGCATGGCATTAAGCCATGGCACCAGCTCGTAGACACATGAGATATATTCGGGTTTAAAAGATTAGGTACACAGACACAGTTCGATATTTGAAAGACAAAAAGAGTGAGATAGAGTGATTGATAAAAGTACAAAGCAAGGGGCAGGCGTTTTAAAATAAAAGACAATGTAAAATCTGTATGGGAAGAAGAAAAAAAAATCATACTAATAATTATATTGATACAAAAGCGCTGTCTATCAATGAATACAAGCAAATTACAATTGTAACAGAGTATAGTCAAGTCAACCGAAGATAATAACTAAAAGAATCGTCGTTTATTTGATTAAGATAACCATAAATTTAAAAGATTACGCAAAACTTCCTTAGCAATGTTAGTAGCTTTTCTGTCCCTTTCTTAGGAATGCGGTCACATCAAGATTCCTTGGGATTGCTCCTGGCTTTAAAAAGGAGCCAGGAAAGAATCTTTGTGAACACTGTAGACCCTATCATGGTCATTTGGATAATGAGGCCTGTTATCTTCTGTTTGGCGGCTGATCATACTACAGATCCACCACGCAACTAAGAAAATCTGAGGATGAACAATAATTAATGTCGGCAGTTCAGCAGAGAAAGAGGGGTTATTGGCCGGATGTTGCCCTTTACTCTGTTTATTTGATTGAAAACTTGCAGCTGTTCTATTAGAGAGTGGCCATTAACGGGGCATCAGTGTGAATCAAAATCTACGAAATTCTCAGTGACCACTCAAGGGAATTTCTCAATGCCCGAGAGACCCAACCACCTGTTGACCGCATGATTAATAGCCGGACCCGGCCTGATTTAGTAAATTCTAACTTTTTTTTTTTTTTTTGTAGAGTGAACTCACTTCTTATGTTTAGATGAGAAAATTTCGCTTTGTCCCGCTAATCTCAGAGAAAAGAATCGATGTTGTCAAAACAATTATGAATTTATAGAAGTTTAGAAACGATTAAAAGTTTGGCATTGGAAACGCCATTTAAAGTAAGTTGTTTGTGATTGGTATCTAGCAGAAACAATCCCCGTCAATTTCTGTTCTTCGTTCTGCATAGAAGGCGTGATGCGACTCTCTTATCTCCATTAGAAAACAACAAAAACAGCAATACATAATATTCATAATCTGGGAGGCCTCTCAGGTGGGAATACAAGATGGCCACAGTGCGCACTCCAGTACTTTTTTGATATTTTATAACATCTATTGGCTTTCTTACGCCTTTCAATCCTAAGAAATTAGGATTATCTCGACTTTTCAGAAGTTGCCAATTTCTGCTGAGAAACTTGGTGGGTAGAAATTTGGAATTTGGAAATTTTGTCCGAACAGCGGCACTCAGCCTACTCTTCCATCGATTTTCAACTGCCAAGGGTTTTGGTTTTTTTTTTTAACGTGCGTAACGTACACACGGGACCTCCCAAATATATTCCATTCTATCCGAGAAGGCTAGACGTCGGGTTTTCCTACCCACAGGAAGCCTGGGGACCGTTGAGTCACTGAAAAAATACGGGTTTTCGATCCTGTCATTCCCCGATGCAGAACCCGCAAGTCGATCCCGGCCTGTTTTCTCCATGAGCAGACGCCATTCATAGAACCACTGCGCTCCTCTGCTCCATGGTACGCGTAGACTGCCACTCATTGATGGTGATACCTCAACCACGCCGCACCGTTTTGCAATGGGTGGGCAAAACTGCCGCCAGAACACCAAGAGGGCTGGATAATTTGGTGAACCGATAGTTTGGAACATCGTTTTTGCTTTTCGGTTTACAGTCAGTTATGATTATCGGTTCGTACTGTAGCTTATGTGTTCATAAGTAATAGGCCCTTCTATGTGAGATGTAAAATAAACATTATTACGACCTGCTCTGGAGGCTTCTCACATTGAAGTACCGGTAATGACAAGAAAATTCGTCAATATTCTCTATATCTTCTCGTTGTTGTCTGTATGTATATTATTGTTTAAAAATCGGCAGGTGCATTAGCCACATAAATCCATGTATCTATAATATGAACATGTATCTATAATGTGATAAGTACTACACTACCGTTATTGAAAAAAGAAGATGATCTCAGTTATTTCAAACAGGAAGTTGACGACTGCACTGTTAACAGCAGTAAGTCTGCCTATCATTTGGGACATCAATAAAACGCCCCGGTATGGGGGGGAAAGGTACATCCACCATAATAACACCACCAACCACCCCCTACGCAGGATCTTTTGATAGACGCTGCGCAGTGATGATCGACATCTAACTTATTGATACGATCCCAAATTAGATTTGTGTTCTGTAGTTAGGTAGCTTGCTCATAATGTAGCAATTCGTAACACTGGGTAACAGTCGACCCTTTTGACGGATGCTGGTTGGCGGTCAACAGCGTCACTGCTACATAATTTCGCAGTCCAGTGCTAAGTATCAGAGACATAGTCTGTCTCAAACACTTATGTACTAACCCCCACCTGCACTCAATCCCATTGACTCTCAACGAGCCAAGCGGCAACTGTCTTCTCCTCTACTTTCCCATAGGGAGTTAAAAGCGTCGACTCTAATCGAGTTAATAATTGTTACATTATCATCGCTACATCATCTGCCAATCATCAGCTTGCGGCGTCTATCAAATGATTTTGATGTGAAATGCCACTCATAGTCGGAGCATCGGATCAAAGGGGGGTAAAGGAGTGATTAGTGCCTAACGTAGGCTACTACGTATGTCTTTTAGCACACAAGAAGCCACTTTTTGGACGTTAACTCCTACTTTTGTTAGAAGTGAAGTGGTTAATATGTCTACAAGTAGATGTAAGTAGCCTACCAAGACGTTTGTAAGCCAGATTAACAATAAAAGATGAGCCTGCTCACAGTCATAAGATAGGCCCACTTCTTTTTTCATGTCATTTACATAAGCAACTTAACTGTTGTAGAAGAAGGTAATATGAAGTAATTGCACATGATGGTCCCGATTACTCCAGTAGTTGTTCCAGAGTTGACATTCAGTGTAATGCAATGATTTTTCATCTGATCCAGCTCCCGCCCCCATCATTCCCGCACCAAGAACAAGAGTTCATTTAGTTCGGGTTTTTTTTTTTTTTTTAATTTGAGAGACACCCCCCCCCCCCCCCCATGAAAAGAGTATTATGGCCTTTTAAGCTTATCCTTTTTGTGTGCTTGTGTCTACCTACTGCTGGCTGACAGAATGATCTATAGATTAAAAAAAAAAAATATCGATAATAAAATCACAAACCTAGAGGATAATGGACAGACAATGAATATTTTATGGAGGATAACAATACAAAAAGAGTCTACTATCTACATGTGATATGAACCTGACAGCAGTTGCTTCTATACTAATCAGATCTTTAAACCATGGTGGTTTATACATACACTTGTATTTTAAGTTTGAAATTGGCCTACGTAGAAAAGAAGAAGAAGAAGAAAGAGAAGAAGAAGAGGAAGATAATAATAATAACAACAACAAAAATAGTGCCACAAAGCACTATCGCATTGAGGAATCTTTTGCTTCCTTTGCTGTCAGCCCATTCCCCTATTTTGCACCATTTAAGCTTATTTTGCTTGTGCATTTTCTGCTTCCCCTTCCCCCTCCCCTTCCCTTACCCATTGTTCTAATTTCTGATGTTATTACGTGATATAATTGCCTTCCGCTTTCAGAGAGAAGGACAATAAGCTCCTTTCTCTTCATATTTTGTAAATTATCGACAGTGTTTTTCATCACTGTGCCGAAAGTTCTCCTTGCTGTAGAGTCTTTTCTTCTTTCGAGCCTTAATTCTCGTATAGAAATAGAAGATGTGTCATAAATATCAATATACATACCATAAACAAACAATCAAAGAAGAACAATACGGAGTATGTGTGAATACGTGTATGTAGCATCTGGCCATGCGTTTATTTATGCATTTCTACTCATATTTTAGAAGATTCGGGTTAACATTCTATGGGATAGGCAAACTGATTTTTACCTTTTCAGCCCCGACTGATAGAACACGTACTATCTCTAGGTCAAGACCTGCACTGTGTCATTGCAAGGTCAATAGATAAAGATCTTGCCAAGACCTGAACCAATAGAATATCCATGATCTATCTGCAATGCCAGACAGCACTGCTAGAAATAGCGAGATCTGAGATAGCCATTCAGAAAACCAGGCTGAGAGAGGCGAGGTAAGATGTCAAGACCGAGCAGACTGCACTCGTGATCTAAGCTTACAAGATAAGAATTCGAACGAAATTGTCATCTTGAAGGCAGACTGATAAATGCAGCTTGCCGTTTTTCTTAGTTCTGAGAGCAAATTTTTAAGAATGTTTTGTAATATATTTACAATAATGTCTTTAATTCATAATAACCTTAAAAGTTAAGCCATGACTGAGGTAAAATCAACGTATTCCAGAAAACTGAAGACATTAATTTTCAAGACTAGTTGATAGAATTGTAATCTCAAACTAGGTTTTTTTTAATGTGCTATTGTTTATATACAAAATGGCTTTATAGTGACGCTCAAATAATGCTCCAAGAACAGAGAAGCTATTAGTAAAGCAAAATAACTTGAAAGCGTCAAGCTATTGGCATACAGGCAACTTAAATGAAGTAAGTCTGTCTGTATTATAGAATCAAGAAGACCCAAGATGTCAAGACTTCTAAGAACGGTCTTTTGTGTAGCTTTAAGTCATAAATCTCAACCCAAGAGGCCAAAGAGAGCAAACTTTAAAAATAAAATAAGAAAAAAAAAAAAAGCACAAATTGCCTAAACGGTAAGGTGGGTCATATTACAATTTAATAATAGGCCTTCAACAATTTGTACTATGTAAAGAATGCAACATATTATCTGTGCATAGGACTTTAATGTCACTATAGAGAACGATAGATGGGGCCCACTGTAATGAGCTTATTGTTATGATGAATTTTATCGTCATAATTTTTTAGTGAACAAGATCTTATGTAGTCACAATCCCGGCAAACACAGTCATTTTTCATGGTTTGAACACGTGAAGACATGAACGTGGGCTGGACTTCACCTGATAACCCTTGATAAGACCAGTATTGTTGATGCATTCATTGTAACGGTCATTCAACGTTATGCTGATTGGTCCCAAGAAAAATATATCTCAAATATCCTTTTAAGGGGCGCTCGGATGAGGTTTTCACCAAATTATCGATTTTGTGATTTCAATAAATTTGCATGATGATTATGTCTAGGTCGAGAATAGCAAGTGCCAAAACTTAATTCCACCTGCTTCACCCCCAAAAATGTCTTAATAATATCTTAAATAATATATCTTAATATCTTAAAATCTCGGCAGTTTATTGTCATACAGGCACCAGATTTGGTACACTGATTGACTATTCATATTTTTAGGAGACAGGCTAGTTAGTTTGATGTTTTTCACACCTAGAAAGCAGAAATTGTTTATTCTTTTAATGTGAGTTGTTCTTTTCAACCTTTAGAACCTTCTTGTGTCTATTTCATCCATCTCAGACAAATAAAACCTAGCCATTTACTTCCATATTGCTATCATCTTTCAATACACATTCATAGAAACTAAATATTTTCACTGATTCTAAAAAAAATTTAAGAATCTAAATATGGTGTGTATTTTTGAAGATGGCCGCCGCTGCCATGGCAATAAACACTATTGAAATTTTTGTGACTGAAATAGGTTCGCAGTAAGTTACCAGCTCATACTATTGACATTTCTTATCAACTGAGATCAAACTTCAAAATTTCAGAATCTCACCAGAGCGCCTCTTTAAGAAATGTTTAAAACACAAATAATGTGTAAACTAAAACAAAAATATAAATTTTAAAAATTAATATTGATGAAATAAACATAAGCCTACCTTTTAAATTTTATTAAAATAGTCAATGAAAATTATTTCAATGTCGTGCAGTTTTTGCAACACACACCGTGACACAACACACACCGTGACACATTCTACAATCTACCAAGAACCATGCTGCTTTCCGTGTTCGTGATCTCGTGTGCTTTGAGCCTGTCCTCGGCCATGGTCTGCTTGCCGGATTACTGTGACAATGTGCAACAGCCGTTACTCAACTGCAAGGGCGGCGTCATCAAACATGGCGGATTTTGTGGTTGCACTGACATCTGTGCTAGGGTGAGTGGGGGTGCCCACGAGGAAGGCCAGAATAAATAATTACATATATTTTGTCTGTTTACATTTTCAATTTTTTCTGTCTTTTATTTTTGTAATTTTTAAATTTGTCTTTTATTATTACACGTACTTTTTTTTTTTTTTTTTACAATAAGAGTTAGATCTACAATAGGAGGATACGTATGATTAATCGATTATACTTTGAAAGAAGAGAGCTAATTTAAAAGAAGAGAAAAAAAAAAAAAAAAGAGGGAGGGAATAGCAATAATCATTGAGATTGAGGCAAAATAATAAGTTGATTATAAAGTTATTAAAATGGGTTCTGTTTTTAGAGCTGAATTTATGAAATAAATGTCGCCAACGTTTAGGCCTATATTAAAATGAACCAGACCACCCACTTGTCCCCATCATAATTCGGTGGGTCTAACTAACGTTGTCTAGGCACCAATACCAAAAAACTTCGATTTTATGCCATAAGTTTTGCAATTATAGCGTTACACAACGATTTGGATTCTGTTCCGGGTAACAGCAACCTACAGATAAAGGTTCTTACATTCTACCTTCCACCCCACCCCCCCCCCCCACCCCCCCATTGTTTCCTTTTACTATAGCATTACACTGTTTGGTCTGCATTGTCTAATTAGGTAGAAGGGGAGAGCTGCAGATCCCCTGAAATACATCTCTTTGGCGTGCCCAATCTAGAGAGATGTGATGATGGTCTCGTATGTACCGCTGTGGTTCTGGAAGGGGCCAGAGGATACCAATGTATGAATGCCAGCAACATACAGGATCCTAACCAACCGATCTACGAGGTGTCACGCAGAAACACCAAGAGAGGTGAGTCGGCTCGAAACGATGCAGGCTTCATGAGAAGGCAAGAAACAGAAATAAAAGACATTAAAAGAAAATCGACATGCAAGTGTTTTGGGAAAAACTTGTAATGCATATTACATATATATATATATTATATACGTGTACGTGTATCAGCATACATGGCAAGTACTGGTGGCTCAAGTTGTTAATAACGTTGCAGAAACCACTTGTTATAACTATCTTATAGCAGTCAGTTGCATTCATTTCCATAAAAACGTTCAGCCTTCACTACATGTTTTATTATTATTATTATTATTATTTTATTAGCTTGTATAATTTTTCATGCTGTTAAAATAGACACTACTAATGCTCTTAATTCATAAGTTGCCAATGATGGTCTGAATAATGGACACTGTTCGTTAGTGACTTATTCAAAACTGAAAACACACACACACACACACACACACACACACACACACACACACACACACAAAGTTCCAAGTCCTGAATGGAATAGGTTAAAGAGAGACCATTTTTATCGTGATCTCTATCATTAGTGTCATCACTAGTATTGAAATAAGCTCAGGAACGCAAAACTTCATTACAACAAAATGAAACCAGCATGCCCCTCTTACTGAACGTTACTGAGGCTATTTAATGTATGTAGTATTATTATTATTGCCGTGTGTTAGCATGCGGCTGTATGATGTATACATTACGAAACAATTGCAATTTTTATTTTTACATATCACAACATTTTCATCACGAAAGGCTCCAACTACATATGATTCGTTTTGAATTCAGTCTGTCTTATTACTTCCATCCCCGTATGCGTATCTTATGTTAGCATAGCGGCGTTCCCTGAAGCCTACGCGTTTAAACAACCCATTCATTACACATTTTTTTTTATAATATCTATTTTTCAAAATCTAAAAGCATCTATTTTTCACTCACATGTGCTATTGTAACTTTTTTTTGTGTGTGTGAAGGAAACTGAAAGAAGCACAAGTTACTGGGTCCATTACATTACTTTTTAGTTATTTGTTTATATTTGAAGCAGAAATCTTAATGGGCCCTTTGGAAGTAAACAATGGGGCCCATTCGGACTTCAGTTTTATCTGGCCTAAGCTAGCAAATTTCCACTTCATTTCACATTTTTATTATTCTGTGACATCTGCCAATATCATGTCACTATCATCGGATCCCTTGTGATAGGGGGGTCATCAGGCTATTCACCCTGTCCTTTAATGGTCTCTAGTTCTGAGATCCAGCCAGGCCCATTCCTGTCCATTCCAACCTACGATTACACGTGATTTGTTCTCATTACTTTCATCACCAGAAAACCAATGCGACACTCCATGCCGCAGAAAGAGCATGCAGTGCACATTCTCCTTTGTTATCTACGAGGGCCAGTGGTTTGCCCAGTGTGATGCCTTGGGAAACTTCTTACCCGAACAGTGTGACAACACAAGTAAGAAGAGTCTAGAAGTATCTTCTGAATCAGACCTTATTTAACAATATGAAACTATATCAAAAACTATCAACAGTATGATAGAATGCTCTGGGTGCTGTTAAAATTTCAGGTTAGGGTAAGAAGTTGGAACATCCACCAAAACCGGTCTATCATTTTGTTGAAAAATAGTACATGCACAAAAGTCGGGGATGTGAGACCAAATATTGGGATATGCTCCATGGTTTCTGAAAGTCGATAATTTTATCAGGCATGGTTTCTGAGAAGAATGCAGAATGGGATATTTCGGCGTTGAGATATTCAACTTGTGCAGCTTTGGTACCATATTAATGTTCCGTGAGGCTAGTTTGCTGGAGTCTCAATGGCATCTGAGCAATTTGAGAATTTTGCAAGACTTGGCCTTTTCCCAATACTATGAGACCAAAACTAATTACAAATCAGCCGTATTTATGATTGATAGTCAGAAAGACAAATGCAGAGAGAAAGAGAAAGTGAGCGACCCAAAGAAAGAATACCTTGACAAGAACCTTGGAACAAGCTTTCAAAATCGCACAGCGTAAATCAATCTACATTAATGTCTTGCACTGGAGAAATTGCCTTTCGGCTCAGAAGAACATATATATCTATGCATGTGACAGAGCAAGGTTATATTTCACTACTACATATTAAAATGGATTTTATGGTTAATTTTAACCGCCATGTGTAAGCTTACTGTTGGAAACTGTCATTATCCATAAAACCAACAGAAATAAAATAACTACTTTCTTCAAAAATCTATCTTCTCCCGTTAAAGACTTGAACAGTCCATACAGGCACTAATTTGCATCCGCTCTGTTTGCATGTTACAGAACATTGCTTCTGCGTGGATCGTCTGACGGGTGAGGTCCAAGATGGAACCAAAGTGCTCGGCAGTGCCAATTGTTAGTGAGACAAGTTTGGTTTGACGCCATCTCTAGCCCCGTCGTATGTCCATCAGAAGATAAGATTCACCCCAAAATCAGTGGGATTCGTATGGGATTTTAGCATAGATCCCTCTGATTTACATCACTGAGATGAGACAAATTTAAATTGTGTCAACAAACAGTCACAGAAGGAACGAAATAAAGCGACAGGCAAAAAAGAATCAGCAATCTTTGTGTATGTCTTTGTTTTTTTTTTTTTTTTTGTGAAAGTGAAGTACTGTTTTGATAAGCACTGTCAATAATATGTAGATCAGTCACCATGAAAGGATATAAATGGAAGATATAGAGAGGGAAAGGGGAAAAGAGATGGAGATCGAGAGAAAGTGATAGAACAGAGAGAAAGAGAGAACAGGAGACCGAAGCAGTGTAAAAACAGATCGGCAAGAACAGATTACACACACACACACACACACACACACACACACACACACACACACACACACACACACACACACACACACACACA
>JBCAUA010034060.1:0-12201 GCA_038406235.1 Peronia verruculata | reverse complement strand
TCTCTCTAGATATATATATATATATATATATATATATATATATATCACTCCCAAGGCAAATGAGTCGGAAGTCGCGCCAGGAGATTTGAAGTTGCATGCGTTTTTAACCATTTTCCAACACTAAGATACTACAATTTTTTATTTGTTTTCCACAGAAGAAGAATTCCACATTTTTCAACTTGAAAAAGAAAATTGGTATCTCAGTGGAAAAATAGTTAAGAAAGGCTGTAGCTCATGATCACCCAGAACAACTTCCGACTCATTTGCCCTGGACACAAGACATATACAATTATATATATTGCAGTAGGTCAGTGTGACATTCGACCATATGCCAGTGGAAAAAGGGGAATTGGGAGAGTCTTATGCACTGCATTGTCATTGTATATGTATATGTCATTACAACCTAATTATACTTCTAAATATTAAGCAAAGAAAACTGCTTTTGGTAAGGCTGTTCCTTTCTAAATTTAGTTCTCTTTAGTTTATTTACATGCTCAGTAACATTATGATTTACCTTGTTCAAAGAGAGAATTACCTATTGTAGTTTACATATTGTAAATGATTTGTCACATGGCTGCTCTCCTAGTGTCATGAATTTAGGGACATCGAGAGTGATAGATAATACAAACATGAAAAAATCAAAATAACATGAAAAATTTATAGAATAGGCAAGCACGATAGACCAATGGCTATCAATATTTTTGCACTCATGACCCGTTACCCGAAAGCTTGAAACCAAAGTGAGCCTTTACTATCACCATCTTTATTTCCATTTTATTTTCTATGATGGAGAGGGAGAGAAACACTGATGGAGGAGTGAAACAAAAACACAAAAATATATAAAGGATAAAAAATGTAACTGATGAATTGAAATTAATTTTAGCCCAAGCCACTTCTGGCAAAGCTACATGATCCCCCTGCTAAGGGGTTGGGACACATTGGTTGGGAACCCATGTCATAGGCTCTTAAGTGCAGTCGAGTATGGGAAACTTTCAGGGATCGAAAAATGTGTTTGAGATTTCCGTAATTCAGGATTTCCATGTTGGCCTTTTTCATGAAGGAATAGAAGGGCTGCTGAGGAGACCTATCCATGGCGACAATAATGTGGTTTGTCAACATTGATATCAACAGTATTCTAGGACAGCATTGTGGCCTAGTCCACCACTCCATTCAATTACTATACTACTCCCTCCCAGTGATTCATCTTCAGTGAAGCCCAAATTTCGACCTACATTTTACACTGCCTTCCCCTACCAGTCCCACACACCTTTCCCTTATTACCAAAGGCCTGGGGCAAACAAGGCTGGATAACAAACGGGGCTAATCAGACATTCTGCCGTTTGAGAGCCACGGATGATGATGAACAAATTGTTTGGAAATCCATGTTGAGAGTTTGAGAAATCCGTGTTAATAATACAGAAAAAAATATAGTATTTGAATGGGGCTGATAATAATGTTCAACATTTCCATGAATTTAAGATTTCCACTTTCAAGTTTTCTGTGCTCAGCTGTATTCACAACTCTGCAAAATGAACTGCTAATGCTGTTTTTTTTTTCTTTCCTTTTTTTTAAAAATTCATTCTACAGATCAAACAAGAGATTGATGCTCAGATAGCAAGATTCAAACAGCTTTATGGAGACACACCCGTCTATGTGGATGGACACCAGCATGTGCACATTCACCCAAGTAAGCTAAATTACATGTACTGTAGTCATTTGTCATCTGTCGGCATCGTAGGATGTAATGTTGACTGCGTCAGTAAATGACACCAACTGGGTAATTTTCCTCCATTTCTTCCAACCTTCAACAGCTGTGCTGACTTACAGATTCCCATTTGACCTGATTTAGTGATGTTACTCATCAAAAGAAGCTGGTGATTTGTCTCTTTTTTTCTTTTTGCCCCAGCTTACCTTGAAAAATATTCTTCAGAAATATACTGTATCAGAGCAGAGATGTTATGACAAAATAGTTACGGGAATGTGAGATTTCATTTTTGTCCATTTGCCTGTCCCAACTCTCATACATATTGACTCATTTTCAGTGTGTACGCTTCTACATTCAATGTGATTTTTAGACATAAAGTCACAATGAATGATGGATACTCACAAGCGTATAGTAGTATTCATTTTGCATCTTTTTTTCCTGTATTATAAATACAAACATATGTAGTTTTTCTTATCAAATCCTTTTTTTACATATCTTATCTTAATTTACATAAGAAATAAAATTGCTGGTTAGTTTGCGGAATAGATATTGTTTAGTACAGTCTCCTGTCTTTCTGAGTCATAAAATGTTTATACCATCATTGTAGCTGATAGTATTGATATTTATGGATAAGGCAGAAAAAATGATGTAAATATTGAATGTATGTCTAAGTATCACGCAGTCCATTAAACATTTCATTTTCCACAGGTGTGGTTGACATATTTGCTGATTCACTGAAGCAGAACAACATCCAACTAACAAGATATCCAGTGGAAATCAACATGACATCCAAGAGCTGGGTCAATCCGCAGCTGATACCCTTTTTCATTGAAATGATTGGTCGTGCAGAAAAAGCACGGCCTGTTTTAGACAGTTATGGTATCAGGTGCAGTATTTTCAATTGTAGTGTAGTCAACATATCACAAATACGAAATTCTGTGATTAGGAATGCACCGGGTTGCCTCTTCAAGTGTAAAATTTATTTCTATTTCAACAAACACACAGCCTGGAAGTAAATTAGCACTGTCAGGCAAGAAACTTAGCTTGAAAATGATATGGCAGATAAAATGATTACACACATTGATAAAATGTATAGCTTGATTTGTAGATAACAGATAAGGCAGGTACAGTGCATACCGTTCATATCAACATCGCTTATAAAGACATATCTCTTTCATCATTATGATTTACTTAGACTGGATTTTTTCCCTCTTTATTGTTAGTAAACAGATTCCTCTATACCGACATCCTCTCCTTTTTGATTTCTCTTATATTGACATGTCGATCAAACTTGCTAAGCCATGCGGACCTTATTTTTATGCAAAGAAATCTGCTCGTCCCTCCTCGCTCGCTAAAACTAGAATTAAGAGGAGGAGAGTCGCGTGCCCTTTGTGTGACACGCTGGGTAGTCAGGGAAGGAGAGGAGTGATGGACACAATAGACGTACACAAAACCCTGTGTGACCCTGTGGCCCTGCTGGAAGGGAAACAAAGAAGCTTGTGTCTAGTTTTGACTACCATACTGTCAGCGGGGGGAAAGGGTAATTTTGTGTGTGTGTGTGTTTGTGTAGATCAACATATGACGCATTTACACATCAACCCACATGGTGTCTAGATCTAGATCTTGTCTGACTTGAGCAGCCAACCGGTCTCGTGGTTCATATAATTTTTACGAATCACTTACACTTGTATCAGTAGTGGATCTTATCCCTGACCTTTGCATTCTCATGCACAAGATCTACCGGATCTACCGATGGTCCTTTTCAGGGCCAATTATGAGAACAAAAAGTTTTTAAAAGGCAAAAAAAAAAAAGGCGGATGCTGATTTTATTGATTTTTTTTTTCTGATCAAGGGCAATACCTATCAGGATTGCGATAGGGGCAAGGTTACTTCCCCATATGTCAAAATACAGCACTTTTACTTGCTATTATTGTAGTAACCCACCTCAGCAATGAAAGAACACCATCTCAAAAAGGTTTCTGTTATAACGACTTTCTCTTATATCGACACCAAATAACAGGACCCTTACATGTCGATATATCAGGTGTGCACTGTAGTTGCAGATGAGTAAGTAGTCAGTCATTAGATAAGCAGTGGATATGGTAGTTCTACAGAAATGACTGTACTGATAAAAATAGCACTTACTAATAACAAGCAAGCAGAGAAATGCGCAGATTTGTGGAATGGATAAGTTGCTGAAAATAAAAATTACCTATAGATTAACAGGTTAGATGGATTAGATTTGTGGATGTCTCCCTGGTGAGCAGTCTAATCATGCAGATAAGATAGAGTAATCAGTAGGATGATTAGATAGAGGTGCTTTACAAATAAGCTATCTGAGATAGAAGACAGAAAGAGAGATAAACAGATTAGAAGTATTGGATGAAATACAGTTGAGTCTTTTTAACTTGAATTTGCTGGGACCACCCTATTGGGTTATACCAAACAGTTTGGCTTTCAGTTTTAGCATGGGAGGCTATTATCGGATGACTAATGAAGAATTATTTTATTTATTTCATTACGTGATTATTTCTCTCCGTAAAAAAATCACGCCAAACTTCCCCTTTATCTTAAAATTCAGGCCCACTTGTTTAATTGGATTGTTGGTCCTGATAACGGCTGTATTGAAAGAGAAAGTAAAGAGAAGAACAACAGAATTGTGTTATAGTGTTTAGAACTGGAAAAGACTGCATAGTTTTAGCCTACAAAGAAACTGTTGATGAGTAAATTTTAGTCCTGAACAAAACTGTTAATGAAGTTTTAGTCCTTAAAAAGGCTGTTGAGTAAGTATTTGACCTGAAAAGGGCTATTAATAAAGTTTTAACCCTGAAAAAAGGTTAGAGGGAGCCATCACATAGCCTGTGATGGTGTCTATATAAAGTGAGTCAACCACAAGCAAAAAAATGAACACGATATAGAATCAGTCTATCTCGCCACGTTGCTGGAATCAAGAAAGACATGGTCATAGCCCAGGCAGAGTACCTTATGATACTGTTTATAATAAAGTATTATGAATACATGTAATAATAGATATAAAGTACATGTAGTACATGTACCTGTACTGTAGGCTCTGCTGGGATGCTTGATTATCGATCGATTGCTGGGCACCATGCTGTTTATATGCTGTTGTCCCCCCCCCCCCCCCCCTCCCTGCTGAACACATAAGACCTACTTTTGTCATGCATGGTGCCGGACACACTAAGTACATATAAATACATTTCACCACAGCCTCCTTTGTTTCAAACCACTGGCAGCTGCGTTGGTGGAAACCACATGGAGAATACAAAAAACAATTTTAACTTGGCGGCACTGACTGGTTTGAGGAAAAGGAAATTCACAATAATGGCTTCTAGTTATGCAAAGGCATTTAATAGGTGCAAAGCGAAAAGAAATCTATTGTTGTGTTTTTATTTCAATTACATGTATTGGAATTTCAAATAATCCGAGTTCAATTTGAGTGGACTCAACTATATGAGTTTGCATCCTGTGTCCTGCCTGTAATAAGAACTTTGAAAGTACCGTAGCGTACATTTCACAAAATGTGCCAACATATTGATTTTATGTGTATTGTATTGTTTTGTAATGTGTGTCAGCCAGTACAGCATTATTGCTGATGTATCATGAAAATGCAATTTCTACCAGAAGTTATTTATGGCACATCCATTATACTGTGTGTTGTGCTCATTTTTTTTTTTTTTTCCAAGCAACATTTGACTAAATAGCTACCTGCATCAGTCATAGTACACAGCAAAGTCATATTGTGCAAAGTATTTTCTGGCTATTTGTCTGCAGATTTGTATTGTTGTATTGCAGTGAGGCTGCAGTTATACTTCCAGTGTTCCACTGTATTTTTTCTTCTAAGGTTGTCTCAGCAGTTGTGAAGATTCCTTTTATACATTTTGCAGGTACACTGACAGCTTTGCAGGCCTGTCCACAATGGGTGCAGACATGACTGTAGATCGATTACAACAGATCATCACTGAAGCTTTCACCGATGCAGAACAGAGAATGGCCGCCCAGCCGGCCATCCAGTGCCGTGACTTTGTGACATGTGAGCTGATGACCCATCCTGGATATCCAACAGATCCAAACTATGGAGGTTTCTCCTGGGGCTCTGATGATTTTGGCAAGTCACCAGATCGAGTCCATGAAATAAATATTCTAAGCAGTGCAGCCATGATGAATTTCTACGCACAGAATAATATTCAACTTGTTTCTCATAAATTTATGTTAAACTGAACATCTCTGAAAAATAAATAATCATAAGTCGCCCACCAGTTTAATGAGATGAATATGAGTTTTGGGCAGACAGTTTTTTTTTTTTTTTATTTGTGCAGTGTGAAAAAGTGAACTTTATATTTGAAACTGATAAACACCCTAGATGTCTGTAACTTGGCTGTCTGTCATATATAACCACAATCACCCACGGGAACTTCTCAAGATGATGATGTTAATATGTGATGCCAGTGCAGTCCAGTTCACATTGTTATTCTCCATTTCTATTGCAATCATGATATATTTGAGGCAGTGGACAGATATAATAAATTGCTAGGTTTATATATGGATTTTAACCCATTTTAGCCTGTATTTATACATAAGGTGATTTTCTACTTAACCGTGTAAGCTATAGAGCTATCTGTGCCATCACATATCAGGTAGTAGCTCACTTGTGCTCTCATGTTCTGCCGTTATTAGACCAGTTTTGCATGTTTCTTTGTAGCCACTAAAAGTTAAGAGCTGGGCCGTCTGATCTAAGAACACTGATCTAAATTCACATGACCATAAAAGTGGTAGTTTGTAGTTTACATTGAGATCTGACCAGAAAAATGATAGTTTGCAGTTTATATTGAGATACTATAACATAAACATCAATACACTTCTTTATGAAATGGTTTGGTCCATAGAATTCACTAAGTTATGGATAAATGTATAGAAAAGGAGGTCTATATATAGGGGGTGACAAATTTGACACCAATTTGTAATTGACTTGTTCTTGTGCATACAGCCCATCTAGTCAATGATTAGTTTCAAGTGTAATGTCACCATGTATTGTCAGGGGTGGAATTTTGAGGAGGGATTTGAGAAAGCCAATGATCAGTCAGAGGTCTGATGTAGGCCTACATTGTGTCATGTAGAAGGCTGGGTGGAGTCAATAGTCATTAGTCAAATTGAATCTAAGAACTGTGATTGGCCATTCAGATGCACAGGCTACACCTCAAGAGTTCGACTTGCTTGTGACTGGTTCGCAGATCTAAAATTAAGATCATCGTGGTTATCTTTGCACTTGGTGGCTTAACACCTTTGTCCTTAGCAACTTTTTGCACCTCCTATTGTGAGGCAGTTGTCAGTCATTTTTAAGCAAACATGATTTCCCTCTAGTCTTACACTGCAGTCTGAGATTCATTCTAGTCAATAGCTATCAACTACATTATACAGTGAAGCTTTGATATTAAGAAATCAAAGAGATCAGGATTTTTATTTCTTAATATCATAATTTTTGAATATCCAACAGAGACCATAAAACATTGATTCATTGTTTGTCACAGAAAAGTGTTTAACAGTAACATTTCTTTTTAACAATGAAATATTGAAGCTGGTAGACTACTGAACGATACCTTGTACTCTGCGCTGAAAGCTAGAGTAATGTGCTGTAGTGTGTAGGTTAATCAATAAACGCAGTTTAATTGATAACCACTCCAAGACCATTGTCTGCACATGTTTGACACCGTAAAGATTATTTCTCATCGCTCCCACCCAGCACACTCTGCCCAAACCGCTTTACTTTCACCTGCATGGACAAAGAAAACCGTCTTCATCCCAGGTCGTTTTACTGGAGGCTAGCCTATTGTATAAGTATCACGCAAATGTCTTGCCTTAACGATTAATGTGTAATCAGAGCCAGGGGACAATGTTGGGAGTGAATGAACTAACAAAAATCTGGTCAATCGCTCAGTTAAACATCTTCCACGTGGTCCCACATGGTTTTACTCGTCACTTTTGAGAAAATTATTTCTTTTTAAGCGAGCTCGGGAGGATTGGCATTGCGCAAATTCAAAGATTTTATTACAAGAAAGAAACAAGAAATAAAATGGGACTGCATATTTTTTCTTTATTTCCGAAATTTTGCAACATCCGATATTGTAATTCCACTGTATGTGTACCTGTAGAACCCCAGGCTCAGGGCTGACCTTATCTTTGTTCATATTATACTATCAGAGATAATTTTTCTTATGAGAGAATGAAAAGGCAAAGTTACATTCTGACAAATGGGAGTGGGAAACAGCGGGAACACATCATGTTGTCATGCAGAACAGAAAAAAAAAGGAGTGTTGTCAGATGTCATGAAATGCTGCTGTTCTCCATATCAAGGAATGTTGAGCTGGAGCAAGCCAAGCTAGTATTTTACAAGTGTGTTTGTTACATGTGAGATTCTGCCTGGCTCTGTTAATTGTTTAACTTTGTACACTGAGCTCTAGAGTACAGAATATTGTTCTATCATTTGTAAGCTCATGCTGACACACATCTTCTTTCATTTTTTTTATTACATGTAGTGTATCTGGCATATGCAGAAAAATTATTAAAGCCTTTCTGACATCTCTTTCCTCTGGAGATTTAAACTTTTGATTGTATAGCATGTTTGTTTTAAAAGTTCATGCTAAGGTACGCTAACTTTCACTCCTCACTATTCCTCCCATGCTAAAAGAATGATGAGTACTTATATGACATCTTTGGCTTTCTGGTCAGTAGCAGTTCTTTTTTTTACTATATAAACTAATTTAGTCATTCCAGCGTGGGAGGAAAAGTTTCTTGACAGAGACTCAGATAAGGGTATTCTTTTTGGAGTGAGAGCTTTACATCTTTTGAGCTTCAAATGTGGATTCATGTGGCTAATATTACTAATAATGTTCAAAATAATTAAATATCATGTAAATGTCAGTAGTCAATCAAGAAGCATTTTGTAACATTTTTACATGCCTAAGTCAAGAAATAAAACTCATTTTATTTTATATATGACTACAGATTTGTGAGTAATATGATGCTGACTGTATATATTTGTTCTTGTTGTATCTAAAATCATTATGTGGGGCCACAGAGTTGTATCCTTTTTCATAATACATGTATTACAGGTATTAATAATAATATCTTGTAATTTTTTTTATGATGCTGATAACTTTTATTCATTTTGTTTAACCTCTTGAAAAACCAGAGTAGCACTGTTAGGTTACCCAGCTCAGATTCATAAAATAATATGCTAAGTATTATTTAAATATTTGTTTCTTCATTTTTTTTGTGCACTATTGAGTTTCTTTTTTTAAATATTTTTCCAGTTTTCATTTATTCTGTTGTTCACTCATGTGTTATTGTTTTAAAGTAAAAGTTTTGAATTGCCTATATTTCTTTCAAGAGGTTGAATAAACTAGCACAGATATCACAATAAACTTATGCTAACATTGACTGTTATCAATAAAACAAGTTTATTTACTCCTCTCTTCTCAAAACAATCATTCCACTGACAATTGACAAATCAGACTTAATGAATCTCCCATCAAGTTTTCTGAGAGAAAGGCATAACAGCATTTTATATACCACTGTCATACATACATAAAAGATATATTTATAAACAATTTATTTCAAAGGCAGTATAACATAACATAAATTTCATCTTCAAATATATATACCAGCACCGCATTTGGCTCCTCTAAGTATAAAATCTCCCATATTTACTTTGATCTTTTTAACATACTCACTTCAGCAGTTTTTACTGATACTTTATAAAATCAAATGAATAATTTAATAATAATCATAAAACATTACGAGAGATATCAATAAATTTCAATGGGAATTTTTAAGCGGTGTGGTATGTATATCATGACCAAATACCAATTATTTGTGGCAGACATATTGGAATTAGACATCTGTTTTCTTAACCTAATTTTTTAAAAGGTTTCGTTTCAAGACAAGCAGTTTTTTACCTTCAAAAGAACAACCGTTTTCAATTAACAATAAAGCAAATTGGTGACCTCACACTTATTCAATAAATCCAATATTTCTGACAAAAATGTAGAAATAGACCTACTAATCATCACAACCCTGCATCATCAATATAAAATAACATTATAGATAAGCAAGTTTTCTGTGCATAACTACCAAGGGGGGAGGGCGTAAGGAATCAAATCGAGGTTAAGTCCTCTTATTCTTTGTCATTTGTCATAGTTTCCTGTTTAATTTCTGTTGTATCTTTGTCTTTTACACTGTCACTTTTACCACCATTGGCAACAGCTTCACTGTTGATACTGCTGTCAGCCATGGTTGTGTCACTGTTAGTGACAAGGGTTGGCCGTGTGAAGAGTAAGACCAGCTCACAGTGCCTGGTGCCAGGAAAGAGATCCACAGGTTTCGCCTTGATCATCTGAAATGGAGACCCTTTGTGTCGTCCTGTTTCAGGTCGAATGAGACTGTTGACCCAAAGCAAAAATACAAAAAATAATAATAATAATAAAAACCAATAATTTGTCTTGAGGCCAGGGCAAATGAGTCGCAAGTCGCGCCAGGTGAATTCAAGTCACAGCTGTTTTTTTACCGTTTTTCACTATTTTCTTACTATGATACCAAAATATTTCTCTTTTTTTTTTCAGATTAAAAAAAGGTTAAACTGACATTTTGTGAAAAAAAAAAAAAATTAGTATCTTAGTTGGAAAGTAGTTAAAAACGACCAAAAACAAACGTTTATCTTCATTGCCCTGCGAGACTTCCGACTCACTTGCCCTGGTCGCAAGTCATTTATTCTTTGCAAAGATGGAGTTTAGTAACAGACTGATAAACAGTAGTTCGAAACAATAACATCTTACAAAATATCAACAATTACTTTTCCTCTCCTTCCAAGAATGACATACAAAATAAAAAAAAACATGTGCATAAAATGAGTTGAAAAATTTGACCTCATGTAATGAAGCTTTAAAAATCATGATAACATTACATTAACACAGTATTATTAAATTCTTTGGAAACCAGTGCTAAGATACAACAAGGTTTAATCAGATTATTTCAGTAAGGAGCTATAGCTACTCAAGTTGTATGCTTTCAGTGCATGGTGGAAACCAAGTCTATCAGCTTACTCAACAAAATTATCCATTGCACTCTCTGGGTTACAGGAGACATAGACCAAGTGTCTCAGCTGGGTACATCTTCTCAACGTCTTGATCACATCTTTGTCTGTGGGGTAAAACTGGCAATAAATTTAAACAGCCAAGGTTGTCAGAAATATTCAGTAATACACCTGTGGATGAGAATAACTCTCTATAAATAAACTTTTATTACATTACTGACAATGGCATAAACCCATGCAAACAGTCCAATTCAACTCCATAAGATACTGTTTTTAACAAGTACACAACAAAGATATTCTCGGAATAAGTAATGCCAAAGTCTGGTCAGAATCAAGTGATGCAACGAATTTTACCAACTTTCTTCACTAAAAGATCTTCAAATAAATAACACAATCAAAAATAACTTGTCACCAGGTAATGTATATAGACCAAAAAAAAAAACTTGTTAGAAAATTCTAAACTATGCAAGAAACTCACGTAAGCCAGGACGAGGAGGATCTACCACAGCTACAACATCATCTGTCGTGTCTGAAGATTGTACTGATGCTATAATCTTACTGATGACATCCTCAACTTTGGCACAGTGAAATGTAGCATTGGTTATACCTGAAAAAAGAATTGTTTGCATCATCAACAGCTGAGGATCATTTGGAAAGATGTGCTACTTACTGCTGGTAAGGTCAACATATTGTGCATAAAAATTGAGCTGCAGCCACTTAAATTTTTTTTTTTATTAAGACAATGAAAGGCCTCTTAATGACTTTGTATATTTTGATGTTGTGCTGACAGATTCTGGATCTAAAGTCTTGGGTTCAAATCCTGACTAGTCCCGTCATTTTGTCCTTGGAAAAGGCTATTTACACAAATTTACTGACTCAACCCAGATTTAAATGGGTACCCAACTATAGACAGTGATTGATATTGTTGGACTGATAAAGAATTGAGCGCCTAACAGGCAGCCGCCTTGTATGCTTCTCAGGAAACTGAGAATGTTTATGAGTGTCTCCTTTGGATCTATGAGCGTAATAATAGATTGTAAAGCGCTTAGAGCCTGCACTGTACGGGGATAAGTGCTATATAAATGCTCTCTATTATTATTATTATTATTAATAATGGATGGCGAAACACCCAGCACCCACATCCTAAGCAGAAATTTGACTGAGTTAAATCTTGAAGAAATTTATAGCATTGATGAGCATTGCAAACAATTTTTTCACCTGTGCGTTTTAAAAATTAAAAATTCACGTCATAATATTCATCGAGTGCTAATACAGTTCTTGAACAAATTCTCAGCTCTAATATTTCCAATCACAAGTAGAGCTTCATTTGTCAGTTTCCTCAATATAAAAATATTGGGCAATATTATCGTGTTACTAACATCATGATTAA